>CM065380.1:70000-145000 GCA_033060915.1 Euryodendron excelsum | reverse complement strand
CATTGGTTGAATGCCATGTGGCACACTCTGTACTGACTCAACTTGGAAAGCAAGCAAAGTTTTGATCAATCTGATCACAATCTGGGCGCATGTAGCATATGCTCTGTCACTGAGAATTTTCGTGTTAATATTGCCATGATAATTGTGCAATCCAGAAAAGATTTGGAAAAATTGGTCACGTCCATGATGTTCTCCTAGTATTTATCAAGGACAGGGAACTTTTGGGGAGCTTTAAAGGTGTTCAAAAAAGTGAGATATCGTCTAGGGAAGCGTGTATGAAAACACACTTTTGCAGAGCATCTGTGATATGCTCCGCAGATATTAAAAAATAGTAGTCTTTAGGCCACGTGATCAGGGCTTTCGGGAAGCGATCTCTCCGATCGGGCCATACTGATGAAAAATGCCCTGAAAATACTTTCGGAAATTTCCTAATTATGCATTTCTCAAATTGTTTGACGGTACGTTATAATAAGGGAATTGGAGAAAAAGACAACCTAGCAGAGAGTCTATGAGACGCTCCAGGGGTTTCTAAAAGTGGCAATTTTTTAGCCATGCGATCGGGGGCTTCAGAAAGCGATCTAGTCGATTGAGCCGTATCAATGGAAAGACCTATGGATAGGCTTCTGAGAATTTTCTGATTTACGCATTTCTCAAGTCATTTGATAATGCGTTATAATCAGGGAAGCGAGAGAAAAAACAACCCCAGCGGAGCGTCTGCGAGACGCTCCAAGGGACTTTCGTTGACTTGAAAGTGTTTAAAGTGTTTAAAGTCATGAAAGTGTTTAAAGTGCATAATAGGGTCTTCTGGTTTGGTACATGAAGCCAGTGTGGTTTCGAGGCGTGCTCAGGCCACTAGGGGTAAAATGGTCATTTTGATTAGAATTGGTTAAAAAGAGTCAGGATGGATTAGAGTGGCATATTAAGTATGCTGGACTATTTGGAGACGGTACCGGAAGGTCTATTAACCGTCTGGAGAGATTTGTATTATGTTAGGGTGCTCGGGGACAAAACGGTCATTTTGACTGAAGTTGATCGGAACAAAATTGGAATTGGTTTGGATGGCGCGTTGAGGATGCCTAATTGTCTAATAACATTTTGGAAGGGTGGACTTACCATCTTCAAGGATTTTGAACTTTCTTAAAGACGTGCCTGGAGGCCCAAGGCACAGTTTGGTCATTTTTCACCAAGTCGAGCTTGCAGGCGCTGGTGTTGACCTAGGTGTTGGTTCCCAAGACTGCCCGGTCTCAGAAAGATACTTGTACACTATTGGTCCCTAAGACTGCCCGGTCTCAGAAAGATACTTGTACACTATTGGTCCCTCAGACCGCCCGATCTCAGAGAGTTACCTATAGGGTAGTGCTGGTCCTTAAGATCGCCTAGTCTCGGAGAGCTACCGGATAACGGACATTCTTCATTGGTGGGCTAGTAGACGCCAAAAGTGAACCGTTTGAAATTTGATAAGGTGTTGGTCCCTGAGATCGCCCAATTTCAAGAAGCTACCTAGATGACGTTGGTTTCTAAGACCACTAGGTCTCGGAAAGCTGTCTGGAATGCCTAAGGGCAATATGGTCTTTTTAGCTTCAATTGGGCCTTACGAGCTTGGAAAGTGACCAGTTGATTGGATTAGAATTTAAAAGAGCTAGATTGGGCTCATGTGTGTTATGATGTTTAAAATTAGATCTGGTCGGGTCGGAGATTGTTGAACGGGCAAAAATAGTGTGTTTATTGTATAAAATTGCCTTTTAAAAAGACATTTTTTCCTTGTTAAAATCACCTTTTAGAATGACATTTTTTTGTTAAAACTGCATTTTAGAATGAGGTTTTTTTCTTTATAAAAAGGCCCATTGAAAAAGGTTTTTTTTTATTTTTTATCTATTAATATGGAATGACAAATACTTGAAAAAACGCTAAGATTATCAATATGGGTTTCCTTTCACCGTCATCTTCTTTGTTTGAGCACTCCGGGTAGCCTTTGAAAGGGATTTGCAGACACGTTTGCACGACAGAATCATTATTTGGAGTTGTGACACTCGTTCCGGAATTCGGTTGCTGAGTTCAGTCAATCCCGGCTTCTTGATGGAGTATATTTCTTGTGTGGGTACTTATTCAGACGACTCAAAATCTACGCACGCGTTTGTTTGCTTGTTTGTTCCTGAATGTGTTCCACCACCCATTGTCTCTAATGCTCCTAGATTTGCCCAATCCACCGCTTCATTCGTGCTTGTAGAGTCCTCAAAAAGTCGGATCATCACATTTCTCACTGCTTATTTATTTATTTATTTATTTTGTTACTGTAGTGGTTCTCTATCTATCTCTCTGTCTGTAATGAAATGTAATATTTTTTCCAATTGAAGACGGAGGAGGTATTCAGTCCAAGAGCACCAACTGACGGAGCATAAACTGGGGGTCTTTGTATTTTGCATTAGAGGGCCAATATATAATTCGTTAGAACCAAACTAGGCATTAGGATTCTAAGCTCGGTCTCTTTATCATCAGTTGATGCATAGTTATTGGAAAGGTAGCCGGATGGTTGAGGCATTCATTAGGTTTTTGCAACATTTTTTCAGTGAGTTGCTCACTTCTTTGCCTGCTCATGGGTGCCAAGTCAAAGAAACCCTCCATTAAAAAGGTTCCCTCCGCCTTTCCAAGGGTAAATAAATAACTAAGAAAAATGGGGAACAGCACTTCTCGTGTTGTGGGGTGTTTTACGCCATTCAATGGGAAAGTAGGCACTGATATTGACCTTTTAGAGCCGCTTGATGAAGGGTTGGGCCACTCCTTCTGCTATGTCAGGCCAACGATTATTGACTCTCCTGCTATTACCCCATGGAACTCTGAGAGGTTTACAGTTGATTCAAGCACCCTTGATTCTGAAACATTAAGTGGGTCGTTTCGACATGATACCATAGAAGATCCCTCAGGTTTACATAGGCCCGTCACGAGTTTTCCTGAAACCACATTTAAAACCATCTCAGGGGCTTCAGTCAGTGCCAATGTTTCTACGGCTCGAACCGGAAATGAGAGTGCATTGGTTGCAAGTGACACCCAAGAGCCTGCTGCATCATTTGAGAGCACCTCGTCATTTGCTGCAATCCCTCTGCAGCCACTACCCTGTGGCTCTGGACCTCTGAATGGGTTTATGTCTGGTCCTCTCGAGAGAGCTTTTGCTTCAGGTCCCTTGGACAGGGGAGGTGGGTTTATGTCTGGGCCAATTACAAAAGGAGTAATGTCAGGTCGACTGGACCTTGAGGATAAATCCAACTTCTCTGCACCCCTAGTACATGGTTGTAGAAGACCTGGCATCCAGCATCTGATGAGAAGCACAAGTGGGCTGATGAAGAGCACCTTTTCCCGGACCTTTGGCACACATTTTGAGGGGTCCAGTTGGCTTCAAAGGTTTTTCCTGCACCCAGTGACCCAATTCGGTTGGCATCCTAAGGTGACAAAGTTCCGGCCTGGGGCCTCAGAAAACTGCCTTGAATGTGGACCCCCGGAAGGGTATGGGAAAGCTCACAACTTGCAATGGGCTCAATGCAAGGCTGGAGAAGATAGGGTTCATGTTGTGCTCTCGGAAGATCAAGGATGGTCATTTATTGGGATATATGATGGTTTTAGTGGCCCAGATGCACCAGAGTTTCTAATGAGCATTCTTTACAGAGCTATAGACAAGGAATTAGAAGGATTACTTTGGGATTATGAAGAGAAGTCTGTACATAAGCCGGTGGAACCTCAAAACCCTGATAATAGAAATGCTGAGACTGAATTACTGTGCAGAGAAGTAGACCATCTGAGTTCTTATTGAAGTGAAGTAAATTTTGGTACTTCAGAAGAATCATCTACCCCTAGAATTGAACAATCACCTAACTCTGAGATAGTTGAGGTGAAAGACGAAATACAGGGGAGTTTTGAACTGCAATTGCCTACTTGTGAAAGCCACATCAGCTTAGGCACAAAATCTGTTTCTGTATCCACTGTAAAACTAACCGGTCAAGGTAGGAAACGGAAACAGCTCTATGAGCTACTTCAGATGGAACCATGGGATGGACATGATAACCTGTTTGTATCTGAGGTTGGAAGCCAAAGAAGTGTTTCATGTGGTTTGCATCCCAGTTCAGATTTTTTGTGTTCGAGGGAATTCTTACAAAAAGACAGATAGTTCCAGTCATCATATGGAAGATCCCAGCGCTATGGAGGGGCCAGGGTGGAATCTGATGTTCAATCTGTTGTAGCTTCTCTTTCTGATTTACATCAAAGGCAGGGTAACAGAAAGCCCCTGTTAGTGCAAAACTTAGAAAAATGTACCTGAAACAGAAGTCCTTGCGTAAGAAATTGTTACCGTGGAGTTATGATTGGCACAGAGAGGAGATATGTGGCAATGAATGAATAGCAGAACCCTTAGAACGTACGAAAAGATGCAAATTGGGAATCATTGATCACACTGCCATCTTAAGAGCAATGGCTCAAGCACTTGAATCTACAGAGAAGGCTTACATGGAAATGGTGGAAAAGGCATTTGACAAAACCCAGAGCTTGCTATGATGGGTTCATGTATTTTAGTGATGTTAATGAAGGATCAAGATGTTTATGTCATGAACCTGGGGGACAGCCATGTGATATTGGCACAAGAGAGACTTAATGATCGCCACCCTAATTCAAACCTTCTGAAGGATGATATGATGCATCCAAATAGGTCCAGAGAATCACTTGTACGCATTGATCTGGACAGGATATCGGAGGAATCTCCAGTGCATAATCAATACGGCCAAGTTAACAAGGCAAATAAGATTAGAGAGATATCTATTAGCAGATTAAAAGATGAGGGCAGTTCAGCTTTCTACAGATCACAGCATAAGTGTTGACGAGGTGCGCAAATATTTCTCACTCCATAAATAATAACAGTTCAATCTACCTATTGTTCCATGATCTTTCAATAATGGATTTTATTTCATTTTGGTTATCTAAAAATCTTTCTATTTTAGCCTGCTGTCTTTTTTATTTCTCAACTTTTTCCTTTTCCTTCTTTTTCTTTTCTTGGTTTAAAAGCATGGATCTACATCTTTGCATTTTAAGTATGTACTAACCTTCCTGTTGGCCATTGATTCTGTTAATATGAGAAAAAGAAGTGATTACACTTTATTCCTTTGTGGTTTGAGCAAAATTAAATGACCCCTTTATGTTTTAAAAGTGCACACATGACTCCCTGTGATTTAGACTTATGTGCAAAATAGATGAAAATCGTTAGATTTAACGAAAATTATGTTATAGGAATATTTTTGTCATTTTATCTCTCCAAATTAAAACATCAAAAGGTGATTTGACCCTTTTATGCCAAAATAAAGGTTTGTCTATCAAGGTTTTATTTTTGTTATTTCACCAAATTGTCTCTTTAATATTTTAATTTGGAGAGATAAAATGACAAAAATACCCTTATAACATAATTTCGGTTAAATCTAACGGTTTTCATCTATTTTGCATATAAATCCAAATCACAGGGAGTTATGTGTTCACTTTTAAACCACAAGGGAGTTATCTGATTTTGGCTTAAATCACAAAGGAGTAAAGTGTAATTATCCAAAAAAAAAAAAAACAATTTCCTGTAATGGGTGTCTCTGGCCCATTTTTAGTCAAGATTAATTTCTATGGGTTCATACAATCGCTCACAAACCATGTGCATTGGTAAGCACGAGGAGAGTCAAACCGGGAAGTTTGGGAGATCCCCTCGGCCTACTTTGACAACCTTTGTGGGTTTATGATGTTGTGATCTTATTGTTAAATCTAGCATGAGTAAGATTTATCATGAATCATGATGCTTTTAATGCTTGCTGCTTTATTTCATGATCCCTTCGTAATGTTTGCTTATGAATTACACATACATGGTAGTCTTATGAGTATGCGTTTACCAAAATTGATTATGGTGATTAGGATATCAACATGTTCATTTGGTATGATTTGATTGACTTATGATAATATATCAACAAAATGACGTAGCATTACTGTTGCATTTAATATTTTCTCATTAAAAAGCCTGTTCGTAATGCATATTCTAAGACATGCAAGGATCTTGTACCTTCCCAAATTTTTGGAACAGTAGTGTCTTGGAAAATAATCTTGCATGTTTGATTAACTACTGCAGGAAGCTTTAAGGATAACAGCGGAACATGTTGATGACAGCCAAGCCATTTTAAATGATCGAGTAAAGGGGCAATTGAAAGTCACCAGAGCCTTTGGAGCTGGGTTTCTTAAGAAGGTCAGTTGCTCTCAGACATTCAAATGGGGTAGTGTGGCTTTTGAATTTCTCTATATTTGTGCTGCATTGTTATTTGATTTTGTGAAAATAAATTTTATCTATTTGAACATTTTAGATTTTTTTTCAACTACTGACATGTATGTCTGCTTGTGTGGCTAATATATGCTTGACGTAATTGCACAAACTTGTGTTCATGTTAAGGATGGAGGACGTAGTGCAACCACATATAAACGTCATGCTTACAAGCAAGGGGATTTAACACATCTCTTTAATTTGATGTAGTTCCGATGGAAAATCCAATGGCTACTATGATAGCGAAAAGATTAACAATTAGTTTAAGGCCAAAGCTTGAAAAATCTAATTTTAGAACAGATTTCTGCAATTTTCATCAACAATGGCTTGAATATGGGGCTAAAACCAAGCTCTAGGATGATTGAAAAAGAAAATTAATCGAGAAAACTCTCTCTTACATCTTTTCATCACTTTTCTTCCTCAACAGGTCTTCCAAACCAGTCCTTCTGCCTTGCTGGTACAGTCTCAAAACCAAGGTTTCAAGTATATACCTTGACACAATACTGGTGATACCGATCATCCTTTTGATAAACCCTACCCATTGATGGTTTTTTAAAAGTGGAGTTTTACAAGAAGTCAGTTGTGGTGTAATTGCAAGGTACTTTATGACAAAGTGGACAACTTCCATGAAGAAACCCATCTTCAATTTCGAATAATGAAATGAAATTGCAAAAGTAGGAGATGCAACCCGAGATGAATGTGATGCCAAGACCGGTTCCAAAGGTCCAGAAAAGTTGCTGGGAAAAGGTTGCTCCTACTATCTAAATGAATGGGCTATTTGTTAACTTCTTCACCCAACTTTATTCATCAACATCAACCACCTATTTCTGTAGATGATTGTCCTTTTTCCTCATGTCCTTTAGCTTAGCTCCTTAATTGAAGACAACTAATTGCAATCATTTATGCGCTGAAACTGAACCTGAATTATATTCTTGACAGAAATAGGAATATGATATAGCGGAATAGGGGAACAGAAAGAATATAGTGGAATAGGGGAACAGAGAGGAGATTGCTGTCTCCAGTTTTGAAAATCCTAGAATGCACAAGGTCCTTGAATCCATAGACAATCCTAGAACCTACCAATGAGGGGAAAAAGAAAATTTAAAAGATTTATTAAGACCATATTTACACTTATTTTCGTTTTCCCCTTGTGTCTTATTTATAGTCTTTCTAAAATGTAGTGCATCAGAGGTCCTAATTGGCATAGTTGGTAAAGTCTCTTGGTAGTCATTCAAAGGACATGGGGTTGAATCCGGCCTTCATCCAGGTTTTGGGGGCGAGGGCGTTCATGGTGAAGGTGAGGGCTATATTCGCTGTGTAGCCTACACTATTGGACCAAAAAAAGGTACATTAGCCATGGCCTTCTAAAGTCACCTTGACTAATTCAATGTATTAGGACTCAAATTTGATTGTTGGTAACAACAATACATAAACATTATGTGGAATAAAATATATGGAATGCATGTGATTTACACATAAAAATTGTCTCAAGATTTGTTAAACTTCTGACAAATTTTACAGAACTGTTACTAATAACTTTTTTTTTTTTTTTGCAGAACTTATCAATTACTCATAGCTAAATTCAAAACACAATGCTTTAAAAAAGATTGAATAATTTTATAAAAGCTAAATCTCGGGAAAAAAATATTGATTTGGAAGGATCTTGTACTAAAAATGTGCACTGAAAGCAATCGAGTGCAAATAGATGGTCCAGACTCCAAGCAATGCTGCCATCAATACCCGCTCCCCTCTTCCCCTCCTCCCTTTTGGTCTTATAGATCTTTGTCTGTTACAATTGTTATTGGAAGCTACTTGTTTCTTATGATTCATTTTCCCAACTTGTTCAACAAGTTATGAGAAGAACTTTTACTCCAGTGAGATTGACAGCTTGTTAATAGTCTTGCCTGCTTCATCTTTGTGATTACTGTCTGTTGTGGGAATTGCCATCGCTTTTGATGAAGTAGAGTAAGTGGAGATGTTAGGGAGGTAGTACGACTTGCAAAAGAGTATCTAGTGGGAGCAGTGTATTAAGACTTAAGAGTGATAACTTGAAGGTGCAGAGTATCAACCCAAAAACTGCATGTTTAAGTAAAAACTCTTAAGTGGGTTCATTGGGATGTGTTATCCACAAAGCAACCCCGGGGGGTGGGTGGTGGTGTTGGAGGATTGTTTGAATTGGGTTTCTTAAATAAAATTGAATTACAAGCAACTTAATTTGAACTGTACGAACAAAACGAGCACTCAAAACTTCGGAGAGCAAGTTTCAATCAGCAGAGATATGAGTAGACTTAAAATCAGAAATAAATAGACTCAAAACTTCAGAGACCAGGTTTCAGTCAGTAAATTCAAATTTGAAAATGTGCACACTTAAATTGCACTAAAATTAAAACCAATAAACTCTATATAATGCAAAATTAAGTATGCAAAGATAAAAGATATAACATGCAAGTTTAAACTGAAGTAAAGAGACATAAAGAAGATAATACAACACCAGAATTTATACTGGTTTGGTTTTGAACTCCAAAACTTATGTTCACTTTCCGGTTTTTTACCAAAATAGCGCTCTTTCTGAAAATAATTTCCAATCTAACACTCTTTCAAAAATAATTCTCAAACTAATATTATTAGTGCCGCTTATGTTGCTTTGGTGGAAGGTCATACACGACGGCATTTTGATAATAATAAAATTAATAAAAGCAGATATATTATCTGATTTCATGCAATGTAAACGTTCTATAGTCAAAGACTTGCCAAAAAAATTGCTTGGTCAGAGGAGGAGACAATAGGAAATCAGAAGAACTAAACCCTAATATATGAAATGAAATTATTGGAGACTTGTTTTTATTATCTTCTTTTTTTCACGAAATGGACATATGCAAACAGTGAAGAAATAAAAAGTTGACTAGTTAATTGAGAGCTTGCCCCATGACTAGAGTTCAACTTTTGCTCTTAAGGAGAGAGAGAGAGAGAGAGAGAGAGACTCCTTTTGGTCGTTGAGAGAAAACGAGTGGGAGAGAGGGAGGTAAAGTTCTTACCTTATTTCATTTTCTTTTCTTTTATTTCCTTTTTTTTAGTTCAAAGTTTGCCAACGTGTCAATTTTAACTCCATTAAAGCAGTATAGGTTGTCATATCCCCAAACCGACCCTATGTGAATTTGGTGCCGCAACCAGCCATTAGCTAACATTCCAAAAGCTACTAAAAGCCTCAAATTCGAAATGGACAAACGTGCAATTGGATTATTGCATTCATTTGGTTGGATACTACAGGGGAAGCATTCCCATGAGTTGGAATCTATGAGCTCATTAGATAACAGAGTTGTGTCTAAGTCCATCCCAATTCAAATCCCACTTACAAAATGATTAAACATAATAAGAAGTACAATAGCCAAAGTCATACATGTAATACCATCTTATGGCCTTAAGACAATAAGAGCTAATTACATACAAGCATTACACCAATACATTGATTATATACTCCATGTAATAAAAGATTACACCAAAATATCAAACGATAGTCTATCCATCTAAGCTCCAAGCATCACAATTGCTATCAACACAAAAATTTTCTATTTACAATGCAAGTCAAGGGCTTTTATGACATTAGGGCTCCTCTGTCGCGCCCAGATTTTTCGCAGTCGAGGAATACTCACACAAGCGAGAAAAATGTTGTACTCTGTCGTTAGAACTCATTCTCTTAGAAGAATGAGTGCGACTAAGTTTGAATTGAAAAATTGGTTTAAATAAAGGGCTTTTGGAAAAAGATTCGGAGTCGCCACCTAACTTGATTAAAGTGAGTTAGGTCACCTAAAAACTAAGCATAATCCGAAGACTGCACTTAGGGTTATTGGAAAAGGATTTTGAAAAACATCCTCAAGGGAGGGTTTTTAAGAAAAACAGGTTGTTTGGCAACCTTTGAAAAATATTTAGCCCTTTTTGAAAAATAACTCCTTTTTGGTCTTTGAAAACAGTGATTCTAAGTTCGGAGGTTGGTTATATGTAGGGAAGACGCACTAAGCCATCACCCTACCCCGCCCTTTCGGTACCTACATGTCAATCTACCCTAGATTCACCTATGGGAGTCTCTAATTAACATATATTCAATCCTATCCACTTTAAAAAACGATGTTTTAAAAGAAACTAACATGATGCATGATATGTACGTGTAAAAAAAAGAGAATTGAAAAATAGATTTGGAAAGAGATTGATTTGAAATTGATTTGATTTGAAAATAGATTTGAAGAGATGGAATTGAAATTGGAAAGTTTGAAAATTTGGAAATAGAAATTTTGAAAATAGATTGGAATTTAAGATTTGAAAAATGTGGAGAGCGCACCCATGAGGGTGGAATTGAAAGTTTGAAAAGTGTTGTGACCGCACCTATGAAGGTTGCCTACGTATCCCTTTGGGGGAATCAGGTCAGTCGTAGTTCGGACAAGAGTCCGATTGAAAATAGAAGGTTGGATTGGAAGAAAGAGATTGAATTGAAAATTGGATTTGATTTAAAATTATAAGAGGAGATTGAAAATTGAAATTGAGAAGATTGGACTTTGATTTGAAAAGATAGATTTGGACTTGTTTTAAGAAGATGAAGGTTTAAGAAACCTAGACTTAGGAAAGGTTTGACTCGACTTGGAAGGTTTAGGAGATTAGGAAAGGTTGGATTTAGGAAATGTTTGAAAAGGAAAAGGTCCGATTTAGAAAAGTTTTGAATTAGGAAAGGTCCGATTTAGGAAAGTTTTGAATTAGGAAAGTTTCATTTTTAGAAAGTTTTGTTTTATGAAAGTTTTCAAATTAGGAAAGTTTTAACTTAGAAAAGTTTTAGGTTTAGGAAAGTTTTGAATTAAGAAAGTTTTACTTTGAGAAAGGTTTTGAAATAGAAAAGTGTTGAATTTAGAAATGTTTTGAATTAGGAAAATTTAATTTAAGAAAGGTTTAGAATTTGGAAAGCTTAGAATTTTAGAAAGATTTTAAATTAGGAAAGATTTATAAAAGGTTTGAATTAAGAAAGTTTCAACTTAGGAAAGTTTTTAAATTAGGAAAGTGTTGAAATTAAGAAAGTTTTGAAGGTTGGAAAGTTTAGAAAATAAGGAAGTTTTGAAAATAAGAAAGTTTTGAGTTTAGAAAGTTTTGGATTTGGAAAACTTCGAATTTGAAATTTAGAAAGTTTAGGATTTAGAAAGTTTTAGAAGATCTTGAGATTAGGAAAGGTTTGAGTTTAGGAAAGATTTGAAAACTTAGGTTTGGAAAGTTAAGTTTTGGAAAGAGGTAGAATTAGGAAAGATTTGGATTAGGAAGGGATTGGATTTTGTTCCTAAAAGAGAAGGTTTGATTTTGTTTCCAAAAACGGAGGATTGGATCTAGTTTCCTAAACAGGAAATTGGATTTGGTTTCCTAAAGGGAAGATAGGATTTGGCAAGGATTTGGAAAGGGAGATTCTAGAAACCCTAGATTTGAAAAATTATAGTTTTGACGTAAAAAAGGGGTTTTGAAAATGTGTATAGTTTGGATGTGAAAACAAGAGGTTTTGGAAACCTAGGTTTGGGACAAGTTTGAAAACCACGTTTTTGGAAAGAAAATTAGGGTTTCCTGATTGTAGGTTCTAGGGCTTGACTTGGGCTCTAAGAAAAGAGGTTTTGGAAACGAAGATTTTGGAAGGGAATCCTAGGGAGGAGTTTTTGGAAAGAGATTTTTAAATAAAGGAGTTTTTGGAAAGTGTGTTTTTAGAAACGAAGATTTTAGAAGGAAAATCCTAGAGGGGAATTTCTAGAAAGAAAATTTTGGGAAGAGAGTTTTTAGAAAGATTTGTGGTAAGAGATTGTTGGAGAGAGTTTTTAGGAAAGTGAATTTGGGGAGTGTTTTTAGAAAGTGAATTTTGAGGAATGGATTTTGGAGAGGAGTTGAAAAAGAGAGTTTTGAAAAATAGATTTTTGGAGGGAGTTTTTGAAAACAATTTTGAAAAGGAGAGTTTTAGGAAAGTATGTTGAAAAAGAGATTTTTAAGAGGAAATTTTTGAGAAGAGTTTTTTAGAAAGCATATATAAAATATCTCACTTTCCTAAAGGGATTCTAACCATAAGAAGATTAGAACCACTTTAAGATAGTGGTTTTGAAAACAACAAAGGTTTTGAAAATATGGACCATATTGGTCACTTTGAATGTAACACTTTCCTAAAGCAACCCTAGCCATGGAAAGGCTAGAATCACCCTAGGATTGTGATTTTGAAAACATGTTTTGAAAAAGGAGATTTTGATGCAATTTTGAAAACAAGTTTGAAAACGATTTTGAAGACAATTTTGAAAACGGTTTTTGGAAGATGCAAGATCATGATATGCACAATACAATTTTGGGGTCGTGAACGTACAAGGCTAAGGCTTCACCACATAATCAAGGGAGTCAGACCCACGTGATCTCTGGTTAGACTAGAAGAAAGCCCCCGACACGGTGACTCTCCAATAGCCTAATCCTACACATGGACCGGGAATCCCTTGTTTCAAGCATGCAAAGAAAGGGGGGGGGGGAAAGAAATAGGGGATTAAAATAGAGAAAACCCAAGTGGGTTAGGAGAGAGAAGAGAGAGGGGGGAAGTGCGGAAATTTAAATAGAAAGCCTACCGTATGTCTTCTTTATTTTGCGCGCCTTGCTTTCTTCGGTCTTCGGTCTTCGTCTTGATCTTCGTCTTCAATCTTCAAAAGTTGTCTTCACGCTTCAAATTTCAGATTACAACTCTTCAAGTCTTCGAAGGAGGGTCGAAGGTTAGTGTATGAGTGTATGAGGGTGTGTATAAGTGTATAGGAGGCTAGGGTTTGGAAAACCTAGGGAAGCTAGGGTTTAGGGAGTGTTCGAGCTCTGTATATCGAATTATATGATTTTTAGACTGAGTTGACGGACCTTTTTCACGTTGGAGGAGGCTCTGTATTTATAGAGGGAGGAATACACTAGCGCCTGTTACAGTGGCGTCAGGCCAAATTTTACACTGGCGCCACTAGGAGTGGTGCCAGGCCATTTTTTGGCTTGGCGCCACTACTAGTGGCACCAGCCATTTAGGAAATGTTTAAGGTTGGCAAACAACGTATCTTTGACTAGATTTGGGCGCCTGTACTAGTGACTACCATGCAATTTTTAGCCTGACTTCACTAGGAGTGACTCCGGAAAGTCCGGGAAGGATTTTGGAAGACCGGGGATGACCCGGAAGGCCGGAAAAGAGCAGGAACACTTAAAATAGTGTCCTGGAGGTATTTGACTTGAAAAATGAGGATAAGATGGGTCAGAAAGGTTGACCGGGCCTTTAGGGGCAAAACGGTCAATCGGATCGGAAAACTGTCGGGACAGGCTTGGACTGTCCCAGAAGAAGACTTGGGATTTAGAAACATTATTTAGAATATTTCCAAAGGTTTTCATTTTGATACCCAGAGCCGGTGTGGTCGGAAAAGGAGACCGGCCCACTAGGGGCAAAACGGTCATTTTGTACCGGGTTGGCCGGAACTGACTCGGAATGATCCGGAAAGAAAAAGAAAGATTTAGAACACTATAAAAAATATTCTCGGAAAGTTACCGGTTTGATACCCAGAGCCGGTGTAGTCGAAAAAGGAGACCGGCCCACTAGGGGCAAAACGATCATTTTGTACCGGGTTGGCCGGAATTGACTCGGAATGATCCGGAAAGGTAGAGGAGGATTGAAAATACTATAAAAAGTATTCTCGAGAGGTTACCGGTTTGATACCCAGAGCCGGTGTGGTTCTCGGGGCATTCGGATGCCTAAAGGCAAAATGGTCATCTTGACCGGAAAGTCTCGGAAAAAGTCCAAAGGACAGTTTGGTCATTTTTCACCGAAGTGGGCTAACAGACACTGGTGTTCACCTGGGTTTTGAGTGTTTCCGCCATTTTGACGGCGGTCGTCGTGACATAGGGGTTTGTTGGCAATTCCCTATATCGACCTATTTGTGAGTATTTCCACTACTCTAATGGTTTTGTGAGTAGTTTCGCTACTCGGACCGTCTCGAGGAATAAACTGTCTCGAGAGAGGGATTGGAAAGGGGTCTTATCGTCTCCGAAAAGACGTGCCTAGATTGGAACCGTCTCAAGGAATAAACTGTCTCGAGAGTGGGATTAGAAAGGGGTCTTACCGTCTTCGAAAAGACGTGCCTGGATTGGAACCGTCTCGAGGAATAAACTGTCTCGAGAGTGGGATTGGAAAGGGGTCTTACCGTCTCCGAAAAGACGAGCTTGGGTTGGAACCGTCTCAAGGAATAAACTGTCTCGAGAGTGGGATTGGAAAGGGGACTTACCGTCTTCGAAAAGACGTGCCTGGATTGGAATCGTCTCGAGGAATAAACTGTCTCGAGAGTGGGATTGGAAAGAAGACTTATCGTCTCCAAAGAGATGTGCCTGGGTTGGAACCGTCTCGAGGAATAAACTGTCTCGAAAGAGGGATTGGAAAAGGGACTTATCGTCTCCGAAGAGACGTGCCTGATTGGAACTGTCTCGAGGAATAAACTGTCTCGAGAGAGGGTTTGGAAAGGGGTCTTACCGTCTCTGAAAAGACGTGCCTGGAGTGGAACCGTCTCGAGGAATAAACTGTCTCGAGAGAGGGATTGGAATTGGAATTGGAGAAAATAATGCCCCTAAGGACATTTCGGTCATTTTACCTCTATTTGGGCCTGGTGGGCCCGCGAGACGATGGACAAATGGGATTTGGAATTAGAGAGTTGGTTTCGATAGGAATATGCCCACAATGACTTGAAAACAAGTCCGGACGGAGTGTAAACTGCCGAGCGGTCAAAAATGAGGTGCTTACATCCTCAAGCCTCCATTTGAACTCAATGACCTGAAAAGATGTTAAAGGATTTCTTAAGCTCACAACCCAGTGAATAACTTGACAACTTGCGAGGTTTTACCTTAGATACCGTTTTCAAAGAAGTAAGAACACCATAAAGATCACTTGCTTTTCTAATGTACATTTGAAGTAGTTGGTATTCCAAATAAGATAGATAAAGCATGCTTTTCAAATATTGTATTTTCAGAAACATAACATATGTCATATTTCACATGTCATCTTAAATGGAACAGAAACAGCCATAGACATATCATTGTTAACCCGGATATGAAATAGACACACCACTTTCATGGTATGAAAATGTCACCCTTTCACAATGGGGAGACACCCTTAAATAGGCATATGTCATAAAATACTCATTTTACTTTAAGACAACTCATAACAAAGCCTTTCAATATCCGTGGTACTCATAGCATGCTTTTGGATAGATTTGACATATAAAACATAATTATCAATAGTTATTCTAAAACGATCATTTCATAAAACATGCTTGCTATGTGAATCAATTTAGAAATACAACTTCGGAAGTCAAGTCGCTCACCTTGAGTTCTTAACACTTTAATATAATTTTATAGTTCTTGATTAAATAACCTTTAAGCTCGTAAACACTTAGTAATTCTATACAATTAAGGCAAACATAAAGAGCATATAAACATATAAGCCTTTAAAAAACTACTTTAGGAAGTCATTAATGTGACTGAAAACAATGCACAAGTATCTAAGGCCAAGGTGAAGAAATTCTGAAGTTATGTCATGAATATAGACTGCGGCTAAAAGTGTCAACCCCTGGTCGGAAGTGTCAACCCTTGAGTAAAAGTGTCAATACCTGGAATGGAAGTGTCAATGCCTTTTTACATAATGTAAGTCTTGGTCAAAAATATTGAATGTGTCAACCCCTGAAATACAAGAGTCGACCCTTTTACACAGAATGCCAAGATCTCAATTATGGGGTAAGAGGTGTCAACTCCTATATGTAGGTGTCGACCCCTCTGGAGACTTGGTCTCCTAAGATAAAATTAATGAGTCTTAACATTTCCAAACACATTCCTATGGTCTCGTAAGGTCTTTGTCATGATTCTAAAATCTCAAATTGCATTCTAAGGTCGTGAATTGGTCTTAAGAAATAACATATCAAATTTATACAAAGCACATTTAAGCATGATTTCATATAAACAAGGTATCTTCTAATGGAGGACTCAAGGCCTCCAATACATGCCCAAGGTCATAGTCTAGTCAAACGATGATGATGGCTTATGCAATCATCTCATGAACTCATCAAAGTAAGCTCTTAAAAATGGATTTCCTAACATTTATGAAAGCATGATTTTCTTCCAAAACTCAAGTTCACAAATAATCATCATAGAAATGGTTTAGGAGTTTTTCTAAACGATTAGGTGCTAGAACATGAACAGATAAATGATTCTCATTTGGTTCAAGTCAAGATAAACTCCTTTATGAATCTCCTTGGGTTTTCTTCCAATTTCTCCCAATTTTCCCTCTCTTTCTCTCTAACCAAATACAAACCTTCTTTACAAATTTCACTCACTCTCTTTCTACAAGTGCATGCAAGTCTAGCAACGAGAGAATCATGCAAGAATGTGTGTGTGGGAGTTAGTGGAGTAGCTTTACACACTCCACTCATTCTCTCTCTACCCACTCATGCAAATAGATAGATACAAAGTGTATGGTATGAGAATACATGTCATGTAAATAGATAGATATAAGAGATAATGGAACACATGTCTTACTACAGGACTAATGGGATGGTGAGGTGTCAATTACTCATGTAATAAGATGACTCATCTTCACTCTCTAAACATGTGATTAAACTAATTGAGCATAATTACACTAAATTAATCCACTTCATCAAGATCAGACATACTTAGCTTGATTAATGCTGATTAGTGTAATTTATCGTATCTAACCTTAATTAATCATCATTTGGGATTTACAAATGTAGTCTAAAATGAAATAGACATTAAATGGAGTTGATTAAACTCCTCAATTAACTACTTAAATATGAACAAGATATTCAAAATGCAATTTCAGACAATTTGAGAAATTTCTAACTAGTGCATGCACGTAACCAAGTTGCTTCAATCACCACAAGTATGGAAATACATGACAACTCAAACCATATTCGATTAAATACACATAATACAAATTAATAAATTACAAATTAAAATATAATGGCTCAGAGTGTTACATAGGTGGCACTAATAATATTAGTTTAGAAATTATTTTTGAAAGAGTGTTACATTGGGAATTATTTTAAGAGAGAGCGTTATTTTGATAATTTTCTCCTATATATCCCAGAAGTTGATACAGCCACTTGCTTTAATCAGGCGATAGTTGTTCTCTTTTTTTTTTTTTTTGTTTTGTTTTGTTTTCTTTCTTTCTAACTGTTGATGAAGATCTTGCCCAGAATAGCTTCTTTCCGAACATGCTTGCCTGTCTTTTCACTGTCCATATTTGCTTCTTGAAGATAGCTGAAATTTCTGCAGATTTGGATGCTGAATATTTTCTTGATTTCGTATTCTTTCCTTAGGAGTCATTCTGCACATTTAAAATATAACAAAACATATTGAACCAGATTTTGTTCTTCGATTTCAATTCCCAAATCTTCCCCAGTATACTTTCCTTTCATGCTTCCTTAATAGATGTTCTCCTTCAAACCTTTACCATATATTTCCAATGCATTTTGAACCAGATTTTTATTTGAAGCTGACTTTTCAAAAATTGGCCTTCATATGCAAAAATATTGCTACATATATGTATCATTGGAGATAAGAGAAATATGTGCGCGATTTTGCTGCGGTCTTTAAATGTGCGGTTGGTCCGGTCAACGATGTGATTCAGTGATTATTTACCGTGTAGAACTACAACATAATGTGCATCCCACCGAATTACAAATCTTAAGACTTCCTCAGTTCCTCTGCAGTTTGTAGTCTGCAACTCTTCAGTATTGTTTCTCTCTCCTCAGTTAATTAATGACTTTTCAATTCTAACCCCTCTCTCCTCTCTTCTCCTTCATTTTTTTTTTCTCTCTCTCTCTATAAAGCTTCTCTCTCTCTCCATGTATAGAAGCTTTATGGGTATTATGCTTTACATTTTCCCATTTATCTTTCGCCAAAGAGGGGGGCAAAGAAGCCCCAACCATGTTTTCGACTTTCTAGGTATTCTCTCGCTATGTAGAAAACTTCTCTCTTTCACACCTTTTGCTCCCATCATATTGTGTCGTACAAAACAATTTAGCAATACAGCTCTGTATGTTAATTTGTTGAGTTGTGATATATTATTTTGACATTTGATGCACTAGTAATTATAATGAAGCAGAACCTTCGTTACAAAAAATATATGAGATTTATAAACAACCACCACTTGTGGATTTAGCATTAAATCCGCCATTGAAATGCAGGTGCAGTGCAGCTTTCCTTTGTACTTTTCTTTGAGTGAGTGAAGAGAGAGAAGAAATAGCATGATGGAATTGGGAAAAGGAAAGCTATTAAATAGGGGAGAAAAAACCGAAAAAGTAGCGGCAGATAGTTGTAATTCATTAAGATGCGCATTATACTGTAGTTCCACACTGCAAATAATCACTAGACCACGTCGTTGACCGAACCAACAGTACATTTAAAGACCGCAGCAAAATCGCGCCCAAGAAATATGGCTGTATTAAGGATAAAGAAAATCAGGTCCTTTGGTTTTCTCAAATTAAATATCGCTACATATATGTTTTATCAAATTAAATACCTAGAAGAAAATCAGGTCCTTTGATTTTCTCCTCGAAAGAGGTCCGTAAACTTGACATCTCCCTGATTTCGGTCCAACAATCACTCCTTTTCTTTAGCTTGATATCCTCCAATCTTGAAGGTTATATTGGCTGATTTGAAATTGATTTGAATAGGCTCTCCTCGATACTTTCCCAAGCAAGCCTTGTAGTCAAATATACATCCCATCCCATTAATTCAGGGCTTGACACAGCTTCCAATTTCTTCACATTATTTTTAGGCCGTGCACAGAATTTTCTTTTTTTTATGTCTACTAATTTGTGATAGTGATTTTATGTAGAGAAATGAGATTTAAATTTTTTGTTATATATTTTTCAATTTTTATAATAAAATGAATTGTGTTCATAAATGCTCATTTAAAATTAATATTATTTTATACTTATTTTTGAGTTTTTGGCCAAAATAATACTATTTTTGTAAAATATTCCCAATCAAACACTCTTTCAAAAATAATTGCCATCTTAATACTTTTCCTGCCATATCAACTTTTATATTAGGAAAGTGCTTAAATTTTATACTGACTTTGTTTTCTTTCTTCTTCTTTATTTTTTGTTGAATTTTTTTCCAAAATACTTTACCCAATGATTTCTTTTCTTTGCTCTCTTGCATCCAATTGTCTCTCTCAAGCATCCATAGCGCCATCCAGAAGAAACTACCATTACTCCCTTTCCATCTTCATCTAAGCAAAAGCAAAAGTCATAAAATATTCACCACCATAATCAACTGCTACCATTCTCTCTACCCAAATATAACATCAATTTAACTACCGCTGAAAAGTACCGAGCCAACCAAATTTAGTCACAGTGTTTGCTATGGACAACCTTTCCAACATCCATATCCACCAGCAAACTCTATGGCTGGGCTCATTAGTCTTCATCGATGACAATAGTAATTTTCTTAGTTTTCCTAAAATTTTCTTGAGTGTAAATGTTTTCTATCGAAAGGATATCATAGTAGCGGTGATCATACGGTGTTAATAATTGTAAGACAAATCTCTTTCTTGGCCAATTGTGTAAATAAGAGTGGAAAAAAAACCCTTAATCTTGATCTGTTGTTCTGCGAATTAAAGGGTCAAACCTGTTTTGGTACAATTCACCATCTCTCTTTTTACGGGTTGTCATTCATCGGTGCTTAATTTGGTTTTGCGGATTTACTTTTTACTAGTTCTTTTTTTTTTTTTTTTTTGGTTCATTCTAAATTATTCGCAAATTCCATAATTCAAGCCTCAACGGAACACATTATGCTTCCTATTTTTTGCTTCACTGAGTGGAATAATCGAACCATTCTTCAAGAGCCAATCCGCAAGAAGATATATTCCATTGGTAGAACAAATGCAGAGCAAAGATGAAAAAATTTGGTGGGGGAATGACTGAGTTTTGAAAATTTTTATTCTATAAGAAGAGATAGGGAGGGAGCGAAAGCTAACACGGCCATATTTCCTATTATAATAGCCTACCTAGCACAAATAGCATTAGATTGGGAATTAATTTGATGAGAGTATTATATTGGGAATTAGTTTGTATATATCTCTATTTCTTCATTTACAACAATAGTAAAATATTTTTCGAATTACATAGATGACATCAATAAAGTGAATCAAAGAGATAAAAACAAATTGTTAGCATAAATAGAGAAAATGAAAGAGAAGACTAATTTATTGTTGATTTAGAGGACTTAATTATTCTAAATATTATTTTTGTAGTATTAATAATTCATTTCAATTTACAATTGAAAATTTAAGGAGTTTAGTAAATACATTGTATAGTGGCATGAAGGTTACTTACTTTATATAAAATTATACTAGCAGTGAAAATGTGCTATGCATGGCAAAACACATTTATATTCAATGATTTTATTTTATTTTATAAAAGTACGACATTAAAAAATTTGTGACAATTTACATTGTGTTAGTAAACTATCAACAAATTAAAATACTTAAATTAAGTTAAGAATCGATGAGATGGCAATTTTTTATGGTTTAAATATTCACAATTTCTTATTAGTACATTATTTCTTTTGTTCAACACTATAATATGTGCCAACATAAAAAAATGTTAAAGTAAGAATGTAAGTAATTTATATTTAATATAATAATAACGTTGGTGGTTATAAAGGTGATTTCATAATTTATAACAATATTATGGAACTATATTTAATTGACAATGCTAGCACCAGGTGATAAAAAATTTAAAAGCGACATGATTATTTTTTCTTGACATTTTAGTCATATTTTGGTCATTCGCGACTTCCGTTTTCATGATATTCACATGCCTATGCATAGAGTAGAGTGAATAGTGGTTATCACAATATCAAGTAAAATATAACTGATTATTTTATCCCATTGATATCATATAATAGTGGGAAAAATCCAATGCATTGCTATACAATTAGCTTACTTAAAAGGAAATAAAAGGAACATTAATCACTCATCTTTTAATATGCTATGAGTAAACCCAATCAAATCAAAGCGTGATCTATCTACTCATATTGATTTTTAAGATGGAAGGATTGTGAAGGAGCCTTGGACCAAATTCTTAACAATTCAATACTTGAAATATGGTGAGCATTTTCGGAACTTTACTTTGGATATATCATAGAATGGAAAAATAATATATTATTGTTAATTATCTTAATGAAAGAGGGAAGCTGTATACTGCATACACTTTTTTTTATTTAAAAAAGACATGTAAGCAATAGTTATTTATCTCAAAGATGTGAACGAATAAAATATAGTGAACAAAAAACAAAGTGTATTTATATCAAGAGTTTAATTTTGGTACATTTTTGGTGTAGAATTTTTTTATATAAGTGGAGTACCAAAATGAGATATGTGTCTTTTATAGCTTGAGTAGAACATAAAAAAATTAAGAATGGGAAGGTGGCCGACCATGTTGTGAAAGAGATGTTTTTTTAGAGTGAGATAGAGAGAGAATAAGAAGAAAGAGAGAAGGGAAGTTTACCTTTTTCCTTTGGTTTTTCAATTTTCTCTTCTTGCTCTCTCTCTCTCCCACTCTGAGAAGAAGAATGAGAAGAAAAATAAGTATGCTACTTATGTTGGTGGGTAATTTATTTTGAGTATTTTTTATGATTTTTATATTAAATGATGATGGATAGTTGATGAAGTGTAATAACATGCTAATGTTTCGGTAGTTTATGACTTTATAATATTATGTATTGATGGAACAACTTTTTTGTTGTTATTGTGTTTGTTTACTTTATCATTTTTAATAGAATACAATTAATTGTGAATGATTTGTTGCCAATAGGTAGTGAAATATGTTGTTTTATTTATTTATTTGGTGTTATCTTGTATTTGTTTTGTAAAATATTTATATATATGACATATAAAAATATATTAGTTTGTCGTGTCCTTACCGTGTTGTGTTTTGCATTTTTTGAAAATTCACATGTCGGACACTTGTGTCTGTGTCCGTGCTTCTTAGTTATTATTATTTTACTTGAACTCTGGATCCTTGTGCGTTTAACTTCATTGGGGACAAATTCCTTTCTCGGCATTCTGTATAATAGACTATCGCTCATTGTGCAGAATTAAACATATTTGGGATTTTTTCCTGGAGAGCTTTGATGCAGATACTAAGTTATAGGAGCACAAGGAAATTGTGTCATTGGAGAACTAGAACCAAATTGAAATGATCTAAGGTCATGTGATTACTTTAAAGTCTGCATTTAGTTTCTATTAATGGCTCTATGTTAGCTAGTGCAGACTACCATTGATGGCCACATTTCAACAATTTCATGTGATTGTGGGCACATTTTAACAAATTTTCCACAATCTCTTGCAGCATCACAGAAATTCTTTTTATTACACTGAAGTCCAATCCACAATCTCTTGCAGCATCACAGAAATTCTTTTTATTACACTGAAGTCCAATCAAATGCCTTATTCTGAACGTAGTGAACGGTTTACTTTTATGTGACTGTGGGTCATAGTTTCTCCACTGGTCTCTAATATTTGAAACATTTAGAGACATGAAACACGAAAGAAAAATTGTTTTGAATGCACATTTCTCTGTCCACCGGGGGAGTGTCAATGGGGTCTGTCTACCTTCTATTATGTTGTGGACCAAGTGCATGCAAACCATTTATATCTGGGTGTAGCCAAGATGTAATGATGCTCTGTGGAAATGTTTCGATTGATTATGTGGAGATTTCTCCCTATATCAGCTGCATCCTCTCTGTCCTGCACCACCAACTTTCCTCGAGTGACCGATTCCTGGTACTCTCTTCTGATCGGCTTTACCAGTACTTCAGCAATGAAGAGGTTGTCGCCCATATCACATGGTTCATGGAAAATGTCCCCGAAGGTGATCCTGCACAATATCTCATTGCAGAGCTCCTCTTTCGTGCCGCTAAGAAAAATGGTAAGTTGATTTGCTTGAATTTTTCGTCTCTCAGATGTTTTTAGTATTTTCTTAACAGAAGCTTTAAGTAGGATGAAGGAAGTAGGCGTACTCCATTTGAGTTCCCTGCAAGATGCTATAAGAGTAAAGCATTAGATTCAGTTGCCCTACCTTGAGTACCTCCCTGCCCAAGTATTTGTTTTGTTCTGGAATTTGAGATTTGGATAGTTTTTTGAATTCGTCATCTTAGGTTGAACATAGTGACAGTAAATGTGCGTGTGGGAGATGAAGGTAGTATTTAGATCTGCATAAATTGATCTTCATTATCTCAATGATGTTCTATTATTGATTGTTGTAGGAATGGACTATCATGAATTGCTTCATATTCCACATGGAGATCGACGTAAATATCATGATGATGTTTCTGTTATGGTGCTTTCCCTCGAGGGAAGGATTTGGAGATCATCTAGATAATTGCTTACACATTTGCATGCTGTCTCAAATAGATCTTCAGGTAAGGCATAAATTATTGATGCTTTCTAAATCAATCATGACTTTTCCAAAGTTGGAAGTTATATTGTTATTCTTTCCCTTTTTCTGTTAAATAATAGCATACACGAGTCATGACATTATACCATAGAACAGTAGTCGACATTTATGCATCTTAGTTTCCATTTTCCAACATCGACCTTTGTTCAGCTTTTTGTATACTTGGCAACAAAAATTCCATATGCACAATGGCCACTTCACTTTTGGGTGCATATGCTCAAATGACTTGTGGAACTGAAGACAGTGTGTCCAGAAGTTCTTAAATGATGTGGGAGGAACTAGCATGCTAAAGTCTTTAGATAGTTGTTCGGTGTCACTTTCATACAAAATAAAAGAGCTCTGCTTTGTAAGTTTCATTGACCCCTGCCTTGCGGGTTGTATCTGTCGCCCTTCCTCTCACAACTTGGAGTCCACTCATTTTGGAGGGTTGTGGATGCTGTATGTGTTACAAACTTACATGGAGTCTTCTTCTACCCCTCGTATGTGTTACAAAGTACAACCGTACATGGACTCTTCCATTGGATATGACAAGGGTAAGCATACGAGATATAGGTTCAATTTCCATACCTAAATTAGACACTCGGATCTTCTAATTCTTTTATGTTTGAAAAAGAAAAGATCACATTTGATAGGAAAGAACAAATTTCTAGTCTCTTACATGGATGGAGATAGAAATCCCCCCTTCCCTCTAAATCTTGTTTAATTTTAAGTACATTCCTAAGTAATATTTTATGTCAATATATTATTACGTTTAAATGTTGAGGACGTGTTCACATAGCCACACACTTGATGTCTTGAGATTTAGGTCTAAGGAGATCCAACGCCTAGACATGCACCCACAATGATACACCAAGTCCATCTAACATAGGACGCAGTTATAAAGTCTCTGAAAAATTAAAGCAATTGGAGTTGGGTAGTAAGGAAATAAGCCACGTAATGAAACGAAGTCCACCTATCGGCCAGTGGGGCTGTTGAATCGAACCGGAAAGGAAGTGGATGGGTTGTCTGCAAAGTGCGAACACCGACCATAGAGACGTGGGACCCACTTGGGCCCACAAAGGTAATTAACTGAATTATTTCCTTCAAGGAAAATGCTAGACTTAAGAAAAATAAAAATAAAAATCTTCTAAGACTTTTTAATTACATGCCACGTTAGTTTCTTGAATAAAACTTTTAAAATTTATTTTGTATGTATAACATTACACTTCTTGTCTCAAAATCAAAATCAGTAAACCAGTGAGAGGCTTTTACCTATGTACGTACGTACATACAGCTGGCTATACACACGTATCCATTGCAAACAGTCGCCTCCTGTCAGCACAGACTTCCAACAAATCCACACGGTCAGTGAATGCCTCAAGCAATAGTGCTTAAAATGGAGAATATGGAAACCAATCTTGCTTTACTAAAATGGATTAAATCCCCTTTGCCCAAATAGTCCACATAACATTAACGTTTGACATCGATGATAATTGATAGCATATATAAATATATATGCATATCCCTCTCACACCACCTTCTAACATCCTCAATTCAAATCCTAGAGGGGCATAAGATGGAGAGGTTCATGTGCAAGGGAAGGCTGATCCCAATGTGTAGTCTCTATGCACACCAACCAAAAGAACAGAAGAATGAAGTCCCTTCTACAAGTTTGGCAATCTGCTCAGAGTTCATTTTGTTCATCGGAGGATGGCTTTCTAATAAGTATCTCCACAGGAAAATTTCAGTATGATACTTATAATGTCATATAAAAAGGATTCTCTGAGTGGAAGAAACTTGAGAACTCGTCCTTAATTGGAAGGAGAGACGTTCCTTTGCTAATGGGGACCCCCAATGTGAATTTCTCGAGAGCTAGAACAGATTTGAATTTGAATTACTGATAGCAATCCCATATATGCAAATTACAATCTGAAGCTAATTGAATGTTATCAAAGAAAGGCAACCAACATACTAAGGATCCGAATCAGTAAGCATCAAAAGATCATAAATTATTATCAAAATATGCGTTCAAATCCCTTTTGCACTTTCCCATCAAGAATATCCATAGATATCATCTCTCAGTGTGGATTACTTGAACACAATATTGGCAGAGCATTAAGCCTCGCGTGTTTCAATAATAGTTAGAAAATCTTAAGGAGTGCTACTGTACTTCACCCATATTTTGAATCGAAATGCATATTTTTAGTTAATGTACTTATATTTTTATACTAAAAGTCAACAAACCTTTAAAAAATTATTCATTTTTGGATAAAAGAAAACAACTTAATATTCATACTCGTTATTGTGAACAGAAACACATATTTTAAATTTTTTTCCTTTTCGAAAAAAAGAAAACAATTTTAACAATCATGTTCACCAATATGAATGTAAGTACATTCTGATTTCATTCCTGAAGCATCATGTATGTAGTTAGGTTGGTCCAATATTACCCATACAAACTATCATGCACTAGAAATTGTAGTACATGTAATACATGTGCATAAAGCAAAATATTTTAGGAAACAATGTTGCAACATAAATAAAATTTAACTCATTTTATGTGTGAACGCAAGAGAAAGTGCTACCAATTTTATCATTTGGTTTGAGCACCTACAAAACCTTTTCTATTCGTTAAATTAAATTCTCGTAAGAGTCCTGGAAAGAGTGGAGAAGGTACAAGCACTTGGATTAAAAAAATATTGCCCGGGGCCTTTTCCCCCCTCTTCTGATTCGGGGGTGAGAGACGGAGAAGATAGGAGTTGGAAATAGTGGGATCTTTGGAGAGGAGAGACAGAAGGATAAAGAGAAAAAAGGCCGACTTGGGAAAATAACTATGTGATCTATATCTCCTATAGGAAAACAAATAATTTGGTTGCTTGCAGACTTGAATCTGCGTTTTCATGGGTCACAAATCCAAAATTTTACCACTGGTTGTCCCCTTGACACCATGTTTGAATCAATGATTTAGTGAGGATAAAAGAAATGGAAGAAATTATAAAATTATATCGTATATTTAATTGTTAGATAAAGTAAATTGTAAAATAATATAAAAAAACAAAAAATAAAAATTTAAAATATTTAATTTTGTTCTCTTTTTGCTCATATTTTTCTTTGATAAATCTGGGTTCTATGAGAATAAACCCCCAATCAAAAGCATGATTGGGCTTTAATGCACAAAGAAGAGAGAGAGAGAGAGAGAGAGAGAGAGAGAGAGAGAGAGAGAGAGAGAGAGAGAGAGAGAGAGCAACAGGCATTGCCAGCTGTACATAAATCTGTTTCAAAGGCATCGATTTATGTCAGAAATCATTTATCAATCCTAAGATTATTACAAAGATGGCCAAGTTCAGGCCTTGCATCCATCCAGGATGAGAATTGCATCTCGGTTGCAGAGGTGCAGTAGAGGTACGATCTAAACGTGATCAAGAAAAAGTATCGCCTGCAAATGGACAAAAGGAAATTGTTAACATAATTAAACAAACCATATCTGGCCCCGGTTCCCGCAAAGAAATATGTGCTGCTTGGGTATGCATTTATCTTTTCTTCAATTTAATCTAGGGTCAAGCCTTGATATGGAGATGCGTACACTGCATATCATTATCAGTTTAGGCACATTGGTACCGACACTTAGGGCTCTATAAGATGATAGCAAAGAGAAAAATTCCAAGCTAGTAAGGTAACATGAATTAACTATCTGCAATTTCAATTTCAGATCTATTTGATTTTGAATTTCAACATTAACGCATTTGATAAATTAATCCCATTAGCTAGCATAAAGCAACGATATGTAGCATACACATGCACTGCGCGTGAAAGTTTCATGTTTAAGGGGCTTGGGCATTAAAGGAATTCAGAAATAACCAATAGATCAGATGCTTGCTCGCTACAGATTGAGACCGCCAACTGAAGTCAGAATCAGGCTCTGCACCTACTGCAGAAATATATATTTTAGGGATGACATATTTTCCTCTCATTTTATACAATATGCTCTCATTGAAGATTATAAATAATGAGATATATAGGCTTAAATGCTGGGACCGGCAAGAGTAATAAATTAAATATGCTTACACCAATGGAACCAAGGCCACTTCCATCAGAAAGGAAGCAGAGGGAAAAAAGTGTTCCAACTAGCTATTTATTTGTTTAGAAACCTGAACTAACCTTAAGGCCTTAATACCCATATCCATGAGGTATGCTCGATGCTCATCATCACCATCTGGAAATTGTTCAAGTTCCTTACAGTAATAAAGGATATCATCTCGCAAATGCCCAGCACCTGCACATCTGTTGGTTCATTCATTTTTATTTGTAGCTACTATGAAATAACTTGACAATAAAGCACAAATGCAGTCTTTCTGGTTTGTTCAATGGAAATTGTCAGGAGATAATCCATCATGCAACACACACCCCTTTAAGCTACGTGAACCAAGACTCAGTTTATCAGTCTACTCCAGGAACATACAGCCCTTGGTGGCAAACAGCTGACATTGAGGAGGATTGTTCCTGTACTCTCTATTTATGAAAATTCAGATGGGCACTGATTACGTCAATGAATATGTTTTATGACCAATGTTACCTGATAACATCACAAGATAAGTGGTTGTAATTATAATTTGGTATCCTAGTTCAATGAAGTGACGGCCTAGTTTCTCAGTAGAGCTGCAGGCTGAAACTTCGACTAGTTTCTATGGCTTGTACATAAAAGTAATGAACATGTAAATTGGCCAGAAACGTGAGAGGTTCCATATTTTGTAAGGCAAATCATTGAAAATTTCTATTCCCGAGTGACAGAAACATCATGAGGTATTCTTTGAGAACTATCATTGATATGGAGGTAAGAAGGAATTAACAGCCCAGTACGATAGATCATTCCAGAACGCATTACTTGTCAAATGCTTCCATGTAGGTCTAGTGGGTAATTAGTGATTAACAATATCATAAGCAGCATGATAAGCAATGGTTGTGTCTTAAATAGTCAATGTCCAATCATCATATAAAAATGGGATTCCCTAACAAAAGGTAGGAAAAGACAAATTTAATGGGTTGTAGAATGTTGAAGGGGTTTACTTGTGAGCAGCTATGAGTGAATTGGTTCATTACAACTTTGTTATTGGGCTAATTATTGCTTCCTTTGGCATCATTACAATTAATTATCATTTTTTTATTGAAACTTTAAGGTTCTGGCTTTAAGTCTTTAACTGAAGTTTCAGTAACGAATCTGAATGGCTTTTTTAAGTCCAATTCCATCAATTTTTGTTGAGGCAATTCCTACTTCTTTATCGGCAACTCATCTAGCTCCTGAAATATATGACATTCTTGATCCTTCTGCCAGTCTTCCATGACGATCTTTTCTATAGGTAGAATTACTGTGAGCTTTCCAAACTTCGACCCTTATATCTTCCAATTACTCCAAGTTACAGCTGTACCACATGATCCACAACCCTTTAAGACTCCCTTCCTGATGCCATGATGCATGTAAGCATGAGCTAGCATTCAATCATCATTTCTTAGTTGTGATCTCATCAAGTGTAATTTCCCATTTCCTCCTGTGTATGTAAGCAATTTCTCTTTCTACAATGCTAATTTCCTTTTTTGAAAAGAAAACTTCGTAGATCAAGTCAACATAAAAAAAGGTAATACCTAACTCTACAGCTGTAAAAAGCATGAAAAGATCAAAAAAAAAATTTGAGCATTGTGAAAAAACAAATTGACGTGTCAACAAGAAGATGCTTGACCAAGTTAGTCTGATAATGAAATTCAAGCTCAGAGAACTGGACTATTTTCCCAAGCTCAGAGAACTGAAGAAGCTAGGAGAGGTTCACAGCATGCAATTCTTGGAAATTAAGCACAAATGCAAGTTAGATCCCAACAAGAAAATTTACAGAGTTAAAGAAGTGTAGAGGACATTGTAACAAATTTTTAAGACCATTCTTTAGCCTTTTATCTTTATAGAGGAAAAGCATAAAAGATATAATAATATTATTACACATATATCTCAGACAAAAGTCACAAGAATATTTGAGCTTCTGTAAAAGAGGGGTGCACTTGATGTACAGTATCAGAATGAATGGACATTTGTTGGCTTTATTGCTTAATCATGTGCATGCAAATCAACCAATAACTGAAATAATGACATTATATGCTAATGCACAAAATGCCTATATTTTGGCCTATTATTCAAAAGAAAAAATGGATTCAAAATGTTGGTGATATAAAATATATAATTAAACCATTTATAACAACTTAAGCTTTTTGAGCAATTGATTGTTAATATAGCACTGGAGGAGGAGGGTCTTGTGTTCTAATCTCCCTGCCTACCTAATAACTTTAATACATGCACGTGTTTTGGCACACTCACGGAGGAGAATCCAGCCACACTTGATAATGATGATATAAAAAATTTAGGTTACACTTCTGTAGCCAACTAGCACTCGGAATAAATATTTATTGTGAACAACTTATCCCATACGTCAATTAAACACATGAATATTTGGTAGGGAAAGGAAATTTAATCAAGTGATTGCTTCAATGTTACTAGAAAACTCTAATACCTTAGCGATTTACGTTTTTGGAACGATGTTCAAAAACATCGTACATTTTAGTTTCAAAATGGTGAATTTAACAATCCAATGCGATCCTAAAGTCTATTCCTATATATTTCCTTAAAAGTTACCTAAGGATGAAAAAAATTCAAAATATAATGAAGTAAAATCCAAGGAGAATGTAGTTATGGTAGAACAATATGCAAAAAAAAAAGGGTCATAATCCTCCTTGAAGTGTGTTTTTAAATTATCAATTTGAAAAATAGACAATATTTTATTAGATGTCTAATTGTTAGAAGAAAATTGCTCTGCAAGAACCTTAAATTCTAGTAGTGTAATTTATATAAGTCTACCTTTATCGTACCGCGTTTTAGAGCATATGGCGTATCACATTCCCATTCTCATTTCACCTACTGGAATGGTTTGCATTACTAGATGCATCAAAATGCTCATGCATTGCATCCAGATTCTTCCTTAGACAACGAGACCTTTACCTCCTCTCCTATTTATTATGGTAATAAAGGCCATAAGCAAGATGATATCAAGGTAGCCTCCTCAAGATGAACCCTCTATCAACATCTCATATGTTTACAGATGTCACCACCACTATGGTGTGTTAGCTGCAGTACTTGAGATGTGTTCTTTGCTTTCAAATAGTTTTTGACTTGGAGGTGAACCAGAAAAGAGTGACTTGATTCCAATAGGAGAGGTGGAGGGGTGGCCAGTGCATGCAGTGAGTTGTAATTTACTTTGCCATTAAGTTCCAAAGTGTGGTGCGCGTAAACCATCTATTCCACACTTTTTCACAGGGATTTATGTCTCCTAAAGACCATTTTTTGGTGTTAGGAGGTCTAGAAAGATGCATAAAGCATCGCCAATAGGCTGACCGCCTAAACTCCACCTAGACCCAATTTAAGCCAGGGTCACCAATCTTACCATCTAAAATAACAAAAAATTCATCACACGTTCAACTCTATTTGGTAATGTTCCCACCTACAAGTTTATCCCCGATCATTGCAATTTCTACTATCATTTCCATCTTCAAAGCCAAAAGAACTCGCTGTTCTTAACATTATCTCCCATCATGACAAACTTTTATTTCATGCATCCTAAATGCATCAGAACATCATTTATCTATTTCTAAATTTTAAAAGACATCATTTGATCTATTTAAACCACCAAAAGTCTTCACTCCATCATTGCAAATGAATCAATGGCAGTAGTACATGCCTTGTATTCCTTCTCATTCACACCGCAAGAAAAATGAGCCTATTTACTTGAGAACAATATAGATTGAAGGAATGAAAAAATACATAAGTAGAAGTTCCTTAATAAAGCATAAAATACTTCAGAGTGAACACATTTAGCCTTATTCTAAAACAGGAGCTTATGCCCATATAGCTAGTAGCAGGTATGTTCATCCACTTTAAAATTAAGATTCCGGATAAATGTTTATTTCTTGATATGTAAGATTCGTATATATACTTTGATTGCAAGATTTTAAAGGTACAATTTTCATTATCTTTAATTAAATGAACTTATAAGCAGGATATAAATGAAAATAATCAAACGGTACCAAATTGTAGTTGTTGTATTGGAGTCCTATTATGTGGGCAAGCAGGTACACTACATGATAGAGATTCGGTTTTCTATTTCTTTATTTTTATTTTTGAATGGAAACAAAAAGATATTTTTTTATCATTGACTCAGAAAGGAAGACAAAATTTACAAAACCAAGCAATTTATGCATGGAGATGCACAGTGGTAGTATGGGACACATGGTGTCACTTCCCCGGATCACCCACAGTTCTCTATTTATTACATGTATATTGAACATGTACTATTAATCAACACTAGTTAAAAGAAAATTACTCACATTTAAAAATGCCTCAACCTCTTCAACTACGTGATATAGTTAGCATAATCCTAACACACAATGTTTCTAGAGTGCTTAGTACATTCTGTTTGCATCACATACCAAAAGATTGGAGTTCCAGGTAACATAGCCAAGAATACCAGTCCAGATTTGACAAAGGCTTATGGTTATGGATCCACTTAATGATTACAGCAAATGAAGATTTATTTCCACCAAAGGACAAGCATCCTCAATAACAACTCAGATGTGCCTGTGATGCTTCCCAAAGTGAACTGTTGGTCCAAATATAATGTCTCAGTTAATCAGGATAAGAAAGAGAATAGAAAGGATTTGTTCTTAAGCAGAGGATTCTTAGGTTGATTCAAAACAGAGCTGCATAATTCGAAGGGGTTTACTTTTGACCAATGAACAAGAAGACAACGTAAAAAATTGGCATGGCACTATATTAAATTATTGTAAAGAATAGTGAATCGATTGCATAACTAACCAAAACAAGATAACCAATAACAGAAGTAGGTTGTTATTTATTTATGTTTCTGCCCTTGAGTCCTTAATTTATAGTTATGTATATGATTAAGCAGGGAGCAGCATCTTGATATGAGAAGCTTCCATTTGTCAGCTAAAGAGAATTGCATACCTTTCTATAACGATGTCAACATCTGCTTTACTCTTTGGACCACATACAAGAACTCTAGTAAGGCTTAGTATATCCCTGTAATCACCCATTTTGTATGCTTCTTCATCAGAAGCTCGATAAAGTAAAATCGGTGATCGAGTTGTATCTGATGCTAAATTTGCATCAGCATCAAGTTTTATACAAATAATAGCCATCGCATAAGCAACCCCTCCAAATCCTGTGTGTGACACGAAAAGATAAGACCCTGCAGAGCTGTAGACCAAATTTGTTTCAGTGTGATAACATCATTATTATAAATAAATAACTCAATTTCAAAAAGCAAGAGATCCAAATTATAAGAACCTTCTATAGACAAACCTTATTGACTAGTAAAGCTAATAATGCCAACATCATACTCCGGAAGTCAAATCTCAATCAACTTCCACTCAGTGTCTTTTTTTGTTTTTGTAATGGGAAAAAGAAAATGCCCTTGCCACTTCAAACTATTAGCAAAAGCTCCAAGATTATCTTTTCCTGATAGGAAGGGTATAATGAGCTTGAAATTTTGGATCCTTGGCAACTCAAAGTTTAAAAAGGTCTTTTGGATCTGTGGCCTTTCAGTCTTTCAAACCAAAAGCAAAACAATATTTGTAAAATAACCATGCTAGTATTCTGGTTTCTAAATAGAACCACTCATAAAAAGGCATTTCATTTATAAATTGTAATTTGGATTTTTTTTTGGCATTTTTTGGTACAGAACAATATGTAAAATAGTATTCATTAGTGTTTCCTGACAAAGACAAATTAGAGGCATTAAATACTTTCCTCAAAAAACCCTTATGCAGATAGCTTTTGTTTTCATTTACTTTTTATTTACATATTGGCAGGACTGTTATGCAGTTAATTGCCTTATGCAGGCTCTAGATTCCTAGTCTGCCGACTTAATGATCTGGTCTTTAAGTTGGATGGCCATCCTCTCTATTGGCAAGATTGCGAAAAGAATCACAATTAATTCATTATCTTAAAATCCAATCTGAAGATAAATACTAGCTTCTGGCTGTTTCAACGATCTTACTGATGTAGTTTTCAGAAAATCTTATCAAATAGGTGTTCTACAGACTGAATTTAAGTGGTGGATTGGTTGATACCTTATGTCTATGGACCATGCAAAAAGGTAGCTACAAGAAAACATTCTCCAATCTACAATGTTATACTGGTAATATAAAATGCATATTCATGCAAATTAGGAATAGATGCTTACTCATCTTTACAATATTGAATTGCATCAACATCAGAAGCTAACGCGTCTCTCTCTCTAGTTAATGGTATCCTCCTATATTCAATATGGTATCCTTCATCTTTCAGAGTAGCATATACTTCAGCAGGTGTCTTCACATCATCTACAAAGATGTTCTGCCAGTATCCTATGACACTGGCCTGATTTGATGCTGGGCTGTACTCTTCAAGGTGTAGAAGCATTCGGCCCCCAGATTGTTTGACCTCGGATATTATATCTTCTTTTAGCCGTGCCTCCATGTGTTCCACCTGCAAATGGTCAAAACAAAGGAAGCTGCTAAACCAATTTGGCTTATGGAAAGCAGTACTATTAGCATAAAGGTGTTTGGAATGATGACACACCACTGGACCCGTGATTCCCACATGCTTGAGTGTATCAACAGGTTTATTTAGTTCCCTAAGGACAAATGGTGTGCTATTGATATAAACAACAGCTTCTTCTCTTAGATCAGTTAAAATCACTTTCCTAGCGATGCTTCCTTCTGCAGTGGGCTTGGCACCCAAATAGGCCAACATCTCTTTGGCACCATCAATTGTTGGAGTTGCCATGCTATACACAGGGTAACCATCCACCTGGAAAATACGTAAGCTTTAGATTAAAAAGAACAGCGCAATTTGCATCTTATAGCAAAAGTTGAACTCCAGGCAAGCAAATGATGACACTGTTCATGTGAGATATGTGCCAAAGATGCACAAAGGAATGCTCACATTCATATTCCAATGAATGAGCAGATAGTGCAATGTTACTGTTTTCCTAATAAGAACGAGGAATAGGAAATAATAACAATGTTGATTGAACATGACGATTTGCATTTCTGCTAAGACCCAAGCAAAGGGATGGCAATTCTTGACATGAACTCCCAACAAAACTTGGATGAACAAAGTCAGTAGATTTGCATATTATGTAAGGAAATGTTTGATTATTCATGATTTTTACCTTTAGTTGCTTTGTTCTTTTAGAAAACACTAGGCTTGCTTAGCTAGCAACCTTGCAGGAGGTTTTTCCTCTGTTTCCCGTCAGAAACTTGGGCTTCAAGACAAATCAAACAATGACGTTGTCAACTGATGCTACTGACTACCTCAGTATTAAACTTGAAGACAGACCACCGCTTTGTATCATGAATGGAGCCAAAAGTCAGAGGAGTAAAACTTAGCCCAGAAGTTCATCATACAACGAGAGCAATAAGTTGAAGTTCATGTGGAGATAGAAAATGCAACTTCAAAACTTTAGACATACCTAAAGGTAGTCTTCTTGATGAAAAAAATTTTGGACTATATTTATTCTTGAAAATCCCGCGTGTGTGATTGTCAAGGCACTGATTGTCAGTCCATAATTGTTGATTGGAGGCCCTGTTGATGCTTGATGATCTTCTATAGCATGTAGAGGTCAGCCATATACTTTTTTTTGATAAGTAAGAGGTCAATTATTTACTTGACACTTCATGAGTTTTCATTTGTTTATTTATTTATAATGAGCAGTTTGAAGTGAAAGCACCAAAGCAATATTGTTCATTAGCATTTAACCATTTACTTCTTCATTGTAAATTTGTAAGATGGAGAGGGAGCTATAATCTCATCTTTGGATTTGTACGGGATGTCTTTAGTGTCCTGTAGGACTATGGCTGATTTACTACTAGGTTGAGGGAGTACGACTCCAAAGAAGAGGAGAAGATTTTGATTGTTGCTCTCTTTTGCTTGATGTGGAGACAATTCACGGATTGAAGTGTATTTTTTGCACTCTTTTCCGCTGGGTGGCGTCGTCAATAATCCTCCTTAGAGACATTCTGACGTCATATTTCTTGCTTACATGTAAATAAGGTTTATCTCTTGTTTCCTTCTTTACTATGATACTATTCATGCTACTGTAGCATATCACCCTTCATGCTTTAGTGGTAACTATTAACAATGTAATACTCTCATCACGTTTTCTCTTTCTTTGCTTTCAGTGGAATTGTATGGCTAAGATAAGAGTTGTTCAATAATTAAAAGTTACAAGAGTTATGGTCTTATTCTCTTGCAAATGGTATAGGCTAAAAATTACGGACACTTCTAATGAGGTGCCGTGTCCGTGTCAAATATCGAACACTTGTTGTCAACACGTGTCGAACACATCTAAATGTCTCCTAATTTTTTCGATCTTTTTAAAAATTGACACACTTTGGACACTTATGACCATATGTCCATTGCTTAGACACACATGAGACACATCGTAAGTTTGAAAGGAAAAAAAAACTTGGGAGTCAAATCATTAAAATCCAAAGAACGTAGATTTACACTTATTAATCCCTTATCCTTTTAGGATTTTTAGTTTTAGGAACCCTAAAGGCTAAAACATAAGACTTTCAATTTGTTTCAGACTAAAGTTTTATAAAATAGATATTAGGACTTTCTATTCACATTTCTTTTCCAACATATATGAAATGGAGAGTGATTTCCTATTATTTTGATATAATAACATAAAAATGACGTTATTTTTAGGTAAATACAGAAAATATAAATTTATTTGTTATTGTGTTCCTACTGTCTATGTCCTCATTTTTTGAAATTACCATGTTAATGTCCGTAGCAAGTTGTATCCTTATTCTGTATCTATATCCATACTTCTTAGGGTAAATGAATATGACCTATCATTGATGTGTGTTGATGATGCATAATCCAGCATGACCACATGCCAGCTAGCACATGGGTCTCCTGTCTAATAACATGGGTCGAGTCAAAGTCTTCAACTCAAACCACTGTCTCTCTTAACATTAGATCTAGCACAAGAGATGTTACAAGACATTTAAGAGTTGCATATATATAAATGGGTAAAGGTTCCATGCCTTGGGTCTCTTTGCCTAGGATGGGGGCAGACCCTAGGAAGGCTACCAAGTCTATCTTGGATCACTTCAGTCATGCAGCTTAGTGACAAGCTATGAGAGTTCGCTGTGGCACCTCACTCCTTGGGAGTCCTTGTAACACCCTAGAATCCTCACATTCACTAAGTTACACTCACTCCATAATTCTCTTGAAGATTAAGTTCCAATATTTAGAAGAGGAATTCCAAGTGTTAAGCAATTGAGGTGAGTAATGGTGTATTTGGTGTAAAACGTACATATTTTCAATGTAAATATTCTTTTTCTACAAATTATATTTGAACAATACGTTTTCAAAGCAAATGATAATATGTCTATGTTACTTCTTCAAAATAGTTATTATATTTTGATGCTAAGCCTTGTATTACTCTATCAAGAAAATTTATGGACTAAATTTTATATACAATAAATAAGATTTGAAAGCTATATGTGCCATACTCAGAAGTCCTATATCGGGAGGATTTAAAATAAGCCGCAAGTTTGATATGATTAGGAAGACGTTCTTCGTGACTTCTTGTCGTTCTGTTACGCATCACTAGTATATACGTTTTGTTACAAATTTTTTGTTTAGCCGAAATCATGAGTACATTATGAATTATATATACAATATTGATATGTAAATGTTTTTGCAAATATAAAACTAAATTAGCATCTTTGGAAAGGTATACTTATGTTTAGTATATGAATATCTTTTTTACTTGTTTTAAGATGACTAACTTCAAGGTGCCCAAGTGTTCTCGAAGAACGATTTGAGATCAGGTTACCACAAACTGAAGGTCAAAGCAGAGGATGTAGAAAAGACTGCCTTTAGAACGAGATATGGTCATTAAAAGTTCTTGGTCATACCTTTCAAAGTCACCAATGCACCTGCAGCTTTTATGGATTTGATGAATTAATTCTTCAAACCGCACTTGGATGAATTTGTTATTGTGTTCATTGATGATATCCTTGTATATTCTAAGAGCATTGCAGAACATGAGCAATATTTGAAGACCACTCTTCAAATTCTAAGAGACAAACAACTTTATGCCAAATTGAAGAAGTGCGAATTTTGGTTATTAAGCACATCCTTTTTAAGGCACATCATCAACAAGGAGGGAGTATCAATTGACCCGTCCAAGATTGAAGCAATTGTGGAGTGGCTAAGACCAACCAATGTAATGGAGGTAATGTCGCCAAATTCACATGGTATACTCTCTACTTTGATTGCTCAACCCACTTTGTTTAAGATAGTAAAGCTATGTCAACGCGAGGATCCTTATTTAAATAAGATATATGATGGCATAAACGTGAGTCCAAAACTCGATTTCACAATGCAAGATGGAGTACTCAAATTTAGAGATCGAATATGTGTTTCCAACATGCCGGAAGTTAAGAAGCAAGTTCTAGAAGAAGCGCACAACTCCAAATTCACAATTCATCCAGGTAATACCAAGATGTATAAAGATCTCAAAGGATTTTTCTGGTAGTCAGGAATGAAGAAAAAGATAGCTGAGTTTGTGTCACATAGCCTTCATTGTCAACAAGTGAAAGTTGAACATCAAAGGCCAATTGAAACATTGCAACCCTCCCAATACCATAATAAAAATGGGAACATATTGCAACCTCTCCCAATACCAGAATAAAAATGGAAACAAATTGCAATGGATTTTGTCATGGGATTACCACAATCCCCTCGACGTTGTAACGTTGCTTGGGTTATTGTTGACAAGCTCACGAAATCTACTCGCTTCTTATCGGTGAAAATAAACGAGAAGATCAGGTGGAAGATAAAAAGCTTTTGGGATCCGAAACAGTTCAATTAACCACCGAGAAGATCAAGTTAATTTGACAACGACTTCAAACCACTCAAAGTAGTCAAAAGAATTACGTGGACATTAAAAGAAGGGAGATAGAATATCGAGTAAGCGATCAAGTGTTTTTGAAAGTGTCTCCTTCTAAAGGAGTGATCCAATTCGGCAAGAAGAACCAAGATACATTGGTCCATTCGAGATACTCCAAAAAGTTGGACCTGTAGCATATCGGTTAGCCCTTCTACCTGAACTTTCTCATGTACATAATGTGTTTCATGTTTCTATGTTACGATATTACATGCACGATCCTACGCACATGATAAACTATCACCCACTAAATATACAAGAAGATTTGACTTATATAGAGCGACCGGTTTAAATCATAGATAGTCGAGACCGAGAGTTAAGGAGCAAAGTCATTTCTTTCGTAAAGGTTCGTTGGCAAAGTCATTCTTTGAAAGAAGCTACTTGGGAAAGAAAAGACGAAATTCGAGAGAAATATCCGTATCTATTTAACATTTAAGGTATGTTAAGTTTGAAGGACCAAACCTCTTAAATGAGAGAATGGTGTAACACCCTAGAATCCTCACACTCACTAAGTTACACTCACTCCATAATTCTCTTTTATGCATGTATTAATTTCATACTAACATCTCTCTATTTATACACAACTAAATAAGAGCAAATGGTGGCAGCACTTACCAATGTAATCATTAAAGTATTATTCCACTTAGATGAGTGGAGAATAAAGTTTCTCCACTTGATAAGTGGAATGATTATCTTCACCTAAAGAGGAGCAAATAATGGTAACACTTAACAAAATAATTATTAAAGTATGACTCCACTTAGATGAATGGAGAATAAAGTTTCTCCACTTGATAAGTAGGATGATTATCTTCACCTAAATGATAATGAAAGTTAGACCACTAAATTAGTGAAGAATAAAGTATAGTAAAGCACTATACCTACTGCCTTAAAGCACTATACCTACTCCCTTTACTTCATCCTATAAATAGTACATGTAAATGAGAGAGTTTGAATACAAGTAAGCCTAGGCATAGTAAAGAGAGAAGAGTGGAGGTGTGGAGGTTGCTCTTGAATTTCAAGTTCCAATATTTAAAAGAGGAATTACAAGCATTAAACACTTGAAGTGAGTAATGGTGTATTTGGAGTAAAACGTGTATATTTCTAATGCAAATGTTCTTTTTCTACAAATTATATTTGAACAATACGTTTTCAAAGCAAATGATAATATATCTATGTTACTCTTCAAAAATAGTTATTATATTTTGATACTAAGTCTTGTATTATTCTATCAAGAAAATTCATGGATTAAATTTTGTATACAATGAATAAGATTTGAAAAGTATATGTGTCATACTCGAAGGTCCTACATATGGAGAACTTAAAATAAGCCGAAAACTTGATATACGTAGGAAGACGTTCCTCACGATTTTTTGTCATTCTGTTATGCATCACTAATGCAAACATTTTGTTACGAATTTTTCGTTTAGCCGAGATTATGAGTACATTATGAATTATATATAATGTTGATATTTAGATGTTTTTGTAAGTATAAAACTAAAATAGCATCTTTTAAAAGGTATATTTATGTTTAGTATATGGATATCTCTTTTACTTGTTTCAAAATCTTATGCAAATAGTATTAATGTCATATGTAAATCAAGTCCATGGTATATTTTGATACTTCAATTATTCTTTTATTCACTGGGCTCCAAGAAGTACGAACACTCCGTTGGAGGAGTCGTACCAATGTTGGACACCAACACTGGTCCGACACTCGCGGACACGTGTCAGACACTCCGTGTTACATGTTCAATTTTTTATTTATTTATTTTTACATCGGAGGCTCCACGGACACAGCTTGGACACGTGTCCCATTTTGGACATTTTAGGCACACGGCGGTGGCTTAATTATAAATTTTAAAACTAGTTATTGGATCAAAGAAGAAGAAGAAGAAAAAAAAAAAAACAAGTATGCTACTTATATTGGTAGTTAATTTGTTTTTAGTGTTCTTATGAATTTTATATTAGTTGATAATGAATAGTTGATGAAATGTAATGATATTTTAATGTCTTCGGTAGTTTATGACTTTATAGTATTATGTATTGATGGAACAACTTTTTTGTTGTTAATGTGTTTGTTTATTTTATCATATTTAATAGAATTTAATTAACTAATTATGAATGATTTGTTGCCGATCAAATAGTGAAATATGTTATTTTATTTATTTTAATTGGTATTATCATGTATATTTTTGACTTTTTTTGGTAAAATATTTATATATTTGACATATTAAAAATAAAAAAATATATTCTTTTGCCGTGTCGTGTCTTGTATTTTTTGAAAATTGTTGTGTCGGTGTGTCCGACACTTGTGTTCGTGTCCATGCTTCTTTGACTGGACTTGTAGCTCATGTTTTCTTAAACATTTTTAAGTAACCAAGATTGAGACCTTAAGTTTGAAAAATTGTTGGTTATGCTATCTATGTGTGAATGTCATGAAGACTCCAGTTATATTTTGATTTGTGATAAGTTTGAACTAGTAGATTTCTCTAGATTTATATGATTGTGTAATAAAACTATGTTACGACGGTGACATAGGTATTTGCTTTATGTTTATTAATAAATAAAAGAGTGAATCATACTTCCGCATTACATCAAATGTAAGCGATCAATCTTTTGGTTTAGTGCGGCCTTGGTCAGCTAAACTACTGGCCGGGTATGATTCCTAATACACATAAGGTGGGTTTGGGGTCGTGACAGTCCTATCACCTAGCCCTAACCAATCCTAGAGAAAGGGAGAGCGTTCACTAGATTCTTCTATATTTCTCTACTACATATAATAGACCTCTACTCCCTCTTTAGCATGCGAGTACCCTAATGGGAAATTCTGATGTGCGTGGGTCTTCCACTATACATCTATTTCAACGGCCACCCTTTCTCACTAGAAGTTGTCTTGCCATCTCTCACCTAGTTCATCTCCATGGAACCTCTGTGCCATTTGATGTGCTTTACCACCTCTTTCAAAACTCCATCCCTCACCCACAAATAGAAATCTCTAATTACATTTTTAAGGGATCTATTTATCATCAATAAATATAGTGTGTTACTTTAGATTGCTTCTCTCCTCATAAGTAGTGCACATTTAGAGGTGGACACTAGGTAATATCATGTTGTATTCTTGTGGAAGCATAGTTGTAAACCAAAAAAAAAAAAAAGTGCCAAACTAAAAACAACTGTTTGAGTAAGTAGACTATACTCTAAACAAGGACAACCTATTATCCAAGGGGTATATAAGGCAACATGCTGTAACCTGCTTCATAAATGTGTTGTGCTGGGTCACTCAAAACCTGTCTCATAAGGATTGCAAAAAATTACATGCAGCAAAAACAAGGGTTTCTTTTTAATTTTAATAAGAACAGATTAAATGAATCTAAACACGTGAGAGAAAATTATCCATAGGAGTATTGAAAGCAGATATCCTAGTCATATGGTATCAATGTCCCATTGTAATATCACTATTTAATGTCATCATTTTTTACCTAGTAAGCTATATTAAATGCCCCATCAATCACGAGGTTCTGCCTATATAAAGAATGTCCCTGAACCCTCCCACCTCAGATTTGAGTATTAAAAAGTAGTTTAGACAACTTTAGCTCAATTATAGATTATTCAAACAGAAACAATGCCTGCCTTACAAATAACATTAACTACCAAAAGAACTTAAATGGTAAGATATATTATGAAATAGTAAATCCAAGTATTCTTTATTAGTCTTGCAGGTCCCATCTTCTTAACCTCACATGGTACTAAAATTTGGGTTCCCTGTTGACTTTTATGGTTTATGTGGTTCTCATCATACCTTGTAAACATGTGGTGCACCATGAACACCATGAATCTGAATGTTACTGGAAGTTCTTTGACCAGGAAAGAAGTACATCTTAAGTATAGAGCCTTTCCCCAGAACTGAACCATTACGAGCCTTCACAATGGCCTCCATTACCGCATCTCCATGTTGGGATTCATGCGGTGCTCTCAACTCCTCCTGGACATAAGACATCCAATCAGATTGGAGTTAAATAGAAAAACCCAACCTTAAAGAATAGCATGTTTTAGGAAAGACAATTTACAGGAACTGTAAAGAATCGCCCAGGCCTTAATCTTATGCTCCATTTTATTGCTTGGACCTCTGGTCTCTGGTGCAACCAATTCTTGAATGTCATCTTGGATTCCCCTTGTCCACAAAACCCATCAAATGCTTCACTTCCAAGATACGCTGCAAAAGCAATTAAACGAAAATACCTCTCCAAATACTCTGCTCCGCGGTTCAGTGCCAGTCTCCTTTCCCTTGGCTCAACATGTTGCTGATTGAATACTTTTCTGTACTGCAAGACAGCTTGGCGTATATTTTGGAGGGCTGAACATCTATCAATAATAGCATCCAAAGCCTCCCGGCATTCCACCCCATTATCAAATAATCGTGTTATCTTCCACAACAATAAGATGTCATTTATCCCAAATGCATGACTTGGCACTTTTCCAGGTCTACGTTTTGTAGAACCAGAGGCAAATGAAGCACAATGAGCACCAGCATCTTCACCACTCGATGTACCACCATCCACCTCGTGGGATATATCATCAAGCAGGATTCTAATGGGTCTCCCATAATCAATTCGAAGTTTTAAAAGGCAAGCAATTACAGTCCCAGTGGTTGTCCTTCCCCTACCCATCTGTGACATTAACTAGGATTAGGGGAAAGAAGAGAAAGAAAGAATACAACCTTTCACATGGAAACAAAGAAGATTATGAACATAGTCACAGACTCACACACACGGGCAACCATCTACAACAAACTAAAAGTTTTACCTGGCAGTTGAAAACAAAAGCAGTATCCTTGAAAGCCAATGCAATATTCATAGCCAAAGTGTCAAAGTCAGAACTTTTGGGAGCTTTACCATCTGTGATAGGCACACGGGCATACTTGACGGGAAAACCCTCAGACTCTAAACATCTGAAAACCTCCAGCGGGGTCTGAATTACATCGGAGCTCACATTTTCCCAAGCATCAAATATCTGCCCATCATCAGTTTCATGTATAACCATTATAGCACCCCCATAGCGCTCAGCTTCTCGCAGAATATCTTCTTTCAGTCGAGCTTCCATTCTCTGTACTCTTTCACGATCAATTCCCTAGATGCAGAAATCGTAGTGTTTTAGTTTCACCAGTATGGTCCATGTCAGAAACAAATGAAATAATGGAAAATAATATCCAAGCAATGAAATAAACGATACAAGATACAAGCAAATTGATAGTCCTCTAGCATCATGCACCAAACTGCCAGTTTAGATAGTAGTCATATTTTTCATTCTAAGACAGCATTCTGTGATGACTAATTAAAAATCAGAAATTGATATCATTTTTGTAAAAAAATTAATTAATAGGCACATTCACCAATTCTTCTGATAACACAACTAATTGTGTCATTAGTTCAGAATGTGTATGAACTGGTTTGAAAGGTATAATAACAACATCAAGGTCAGAGCTGTCTACACTTGTCCACCCCCTAGTTTTGCAAAAATGAAAGTCAAGTCATGACAACAGGTGTATACCGTATACTCCAACATATTTTTGTATGGTCTTTCAACCTCACGAAGCACAAATGGTTTGCCATTGATGTAGATAACAGGTTCTTCTCGCATGTTGTGCCAAAAAACTGGTCGGCCATCTTTAGAGCTACCTATCCTCTGAATGACAGATCTAATTCCATCAATAGTTGGATTTGCAACACCATAAACTGGAAACCCTGGAATTTCTCTAAAATTAGGGGCACCCTCCACTCTTTCCGGTAAAATAGGGTTTTGACAGCCAGGACAGTGGTCACTCTTGAGAACAGTTTGACTTCCGAGAACCTCCCCATTTCTCGAGGCAGCAACTACACTCATTTCAGAAGGGCGCCCATCAGCAGATTCAGCAATTCCCATTAGTGATGGTTTTCCATTTGCATAACCAAGTGCTCCCATTGGGTCTCTCCTAAGCAACCTGCAGCGAGGCACAATTGTATTGTGAGAAGGGAACACATTATGCATGCCAACAATCAACATGTAACATGTTGCAGTAGATGTTAATTAATTAGTTCAGATCAAAAAGACACTAATATCCCAACCAAAAATCTTTTTACTGTCATAGCTGTGTTGTCAAATACTCTTCGCAATATGCTGGCATTTTGGAGAGAAGTTCCCTAGTAGTAATTAGGAATCTGAAAATTAACAGTGATTGCTTTTAACGACTTTCTATCAGTGGTGAGCCACTTACTGAAGAAAATTTAAAGTCCCGACAGATTTCAAGTCAATTGAATAATAGCTATACTGAGGGCCTCTTGTATCGTCTGGCATGGAATTTTGGGGGTAGATTGAGCTTATATGACTGGTGTTTGAGGTACCTAGGAAGCTTAACTTATTTTCAAACAATGAACTGAAGTAATAGCAGCCCGACTTCTAAGTGGCTCTTGGAAAAGACAGCATTCATGATAGTAGGTATTTGGTATCTTGGTACTATTAGTGCATGTAATTGCCATATGAGTCTATTGTAATAAAATGTTCCTTTGTCATTCTAGCTACGTAAAAAGAAAAAGTTGAGCTATAGTTTTCCCTATAGAGAGTAAGTTTGCTTCCATCACATCCAATGAAATTCTATGGTGAAATTACTGATTTCTAGAATAAAGAATAAGTTCCACTGATTTTGATGAGAAGAATGAAAATATTGGGGTTTGTTTATTATTGCTTTTGAAACTGTATTCTGTTCTCCAAAACATACAAAATGAAAAAGACATAGAAAATGCATCTGGGGTTGTTTTTGGAAATTGTTTTGGAGAATTTTTTGAAAATAGCCCATTTTCAAGAATTAGATTTTATATGAGCAATAGAGTATTAAAAAGCATCAAAAGGGGGTGAAACTGTGTATATATACGAAAATCCTCGATATCTACATGGAAATATGGATCCCCTAAAACTTTATAAAATAATTTAAAGAAAAAGTCTTCCTAATCCAAAAATATAAGGAGAGAAGCAACATTCCTTTCAAACTATATACTATGCATTTCACTTCTTCAAAAAATCTATGATACCTCTCCCTCCACAAGCACCACATCAAGCAAATGGAGCAGTCTTCCCAGCCTTCTTATCTTTTTTTTTTTTTTTTTTTTTGATAGGCAAATAAATTTTATTAAGAAAAAAGCGCCTAATCAGAGGCACAACTCTTCTACACCAGGAATATACAAAAATGCATAACATCAAGCACTATAGAAGCGATAAAATCAAAGGAAGACCGACACAAATCACCTTGTAACCAAAAATGCAAGCTATGTAACAAGGCTAACTTTAGATTATGAACTGCTAAACTTGTGTCCTCAAACGTACGCTTATTACGTTCCCCCCAAATACACCACATCAAGCACAAATGGGCCACCCTCCAAGCCTGCCGGAGTCTCTTTAAAGTGCAACCACCAGCCCAACATTCCATCAAATGAAATACTGAACCTGGCATAACCCAACTAATACAAAAAAAGAGAGAGAACAAACCCCACAATTCCCGAGCTACCTCGCAATGTAACAACAAATGATTAACTGTCTCCTCCGCCTTCCTACACATACAACACCAATTAGGAAGCATCTTCCCTCTCTTTCCCAAGTTCTCAATAGTCAAAATAGCTTCCAACACCGCTATCCACACAAAAAAAGAGACCTTCATTGGAGCCCCTACTTTCCAAATACTCTTCCAAGGGAACCTACAATTCCGTCCTCCTCTTATCAAATGATAAAAAGATCTAATAGAGAACTTACCACCATTATTTGCCCATATAACCTTATCCTTCCCTCCCTTGAACCTCACTTCCTCGTATAACAAAAGGAATAATTCTTCAACTGCCTCTAATACCGAAGCAATCTTGTCTAAAGCGATATTAAATAAATGAGAAAATGCCTCAGACAAAGGAATCTCTTTACACCAAACATCTTGCCAGAATTTAATCCTCCTACCATCACTAATGTCGAAATGCACATGAGGACCAAAATCCAACAACCCTTCTTATCATGATCCCAAAGGCAACCCCTACTCCAAGAAACAAAAAGCTCCCTGACTAATCGAGGCATCACCCATTCCATCCTAAACCTCCCTAACGCTAGAAAATGCAACAATGGATTATTCACAATTTCCCTGCCTCCTATACATACAACACCAGTCCATCATGACTTTACCTCTCTTCCTTAAATTATCAATCATCAAAATAGTTTCATGAGCCGTTGTCTAAGCCAAAAAGCCACATTGGACAGGGCCTTCGAACGCCATACACCTTTCCAAGGGAAGGAAGAATCCCCATTCCAAATAAGACTCTACTAAAAAGCAGAATCTGTGAGCACTTCCTTCTTAGTCCCTCACCAAATCAATGTATCTCTACCCCTCCTAAACAAGCACTGTTGAAGAACCACGAAAAACGTCTCAACTAACTCCAACTCCCAGTCCAGCACATCTCTTCGGAAAACAGGAGCCTATAACACACCAGTTGAAGAAGAATACCAACAATCCGCCATTGAAATCTCTTGACTCACTGCAATACCATACAAGTACGAAAAAACCTCCCTCGACGACCTTTGGCCATACTGAGCATCCTGTCAAAACATCACTCTCCTCAATCCCCTAGAACTCTCAAAGATTGCTACCCCATTCACTATCATAAAAACTGAACTATGGAAATGCAAAGCCTAATCCACCCTCACCGCCTCTCCATCAAATAATCAGAAAGTCCAAGCACACACGGTCATGCTCCCTTTGCCATATCCAATTTGCAAATGATTCGAGGACCTTACTCTTAAGCTTGGAGTCTCCACATTAATCAGCCAACAAGATTGCAACATGAATATGCCTGCCTCCTAAGAAAGCATTCTAAGAATTGGAAATACCCTTTCACTTTCCTCAGCCTATGGGCAAGAGCCTTGGCAATAATTTTATACACGTTGTCGACCAAGCTAATCAGCCATTAAGCTGTAATGTAAATCACTCCTTTTCTAAGGCACGAGAGCAATGAAAGTAGCATTTAACTTCCTCTTAAACTCTCTACCTCAAAGAAGGAATGCATCATTGCCATCACCTCTCCTTCACCACACTCCCAACACTGCTAGGAAAAAAAGGCCATGGTGAACACATCCAGCCTTGGAACTTTATTTCCATTGAGGCTTTTCAAAGCCTCTTAACACTTACTCAAAAAAGGATCTCTCTAGTCAGCTCTTGTCTTCCTCCTGAGCAACATCATGCTCAAAGCCCTCAATAAGCGGCCTCCTCACCCTTGGCTCTATATATAACTTCTTGTAAAAGTTCACAATATGATTGGAAATATCTCTTCCTTACACAAATCGTTGTCATCAATCTTAATTCTACCTATATGATTAGCTCTTCCATAAGCATTGGCCATTTGATAAAAAAAAACTTGGTGTTTCTATATCTCTCCTTAAGCCAAAGAGTTCCAGCCTTTAGCCTCCAACTCACGTCTTCAACATTTTCTCCTTTTCTAATAACACTCCCGCATATAAATGTTCAATATCTTCTAGAAATGTGAGGTGGGGTATAGGACAATTCCATAAAGTGCTAGTTTATGCTTCAAGCAACAAAATACAATTTTAATGTCATTCCCAATTCCACATATAATTAGCAAATAAAAACAGATATAAGGCATTACCAAGTAATTCCAAAATGTATCAAACAAATATCCAAACATAGCATTTAAAATAGTCATAGCATGTTTACAAAACAACCAAAAAGTTATCAACATCAATATTTCGTGTAAAAGTTCTATGAACTAATAATTTGACCCATCCTATTAAATTCACTTTCACTTCAGTCCAATTTTATTTATATATTAGCCCCAAAATATTTTGAAATAAAATTTATACTAATGAAGGAAGCAAATTATAGGTCACACCACACTTTTAAACATCAAAGCTCAGTTTTTAGTTTTTAATTAATTTCTCCAAATAAATAAATATTCACCTTTCAAAAATTTTAATCTCTATAAATATTTATTCCAATATTGTTATTACTCATAAATCCAATATTGGTCTAATAATGAATAATTTTAAAGTCCTCAAAATATTACAAGGTATTACAGTCCTCCCTCAAAAATATTTAGTCCTCGAAAATTATCTAGTAGCATTAATAAACTAAAAACATGTACTAAATCACCACGAAATATATTTAGGCCTTCAAACCAATCTCCCAAAAATAAATAAATTGACACATCCTTTCCTTTCAATATCATGTTCAAGTTTTCAAGTAATTTCTTCAAATATACAACTCATCAAAATTATCTTAGTCTCTAAAAATAATTCCTGATTTTTTCAAAAAGTATCAATTCAAAAATCAATCTTGTTAAGATATCTAAAATAGAAAAATAATAGGCCAAGGGTCGAGACTATTGACCTATATATTCAAAGTTTGGGGTTGCCATTAAAAAGAAGGTATGAATGCATTGCATTCTGTGTGTGTGTGTGTGTGTGTGTGTGTGTGTGTGTGTGTGTGTGTGTGTGTGCATTCTACTTGTAGGTATGTGGGTTAGGCCATATGAAGGAGATGACAAAGGCATTAATGTGGATAGGCTCTGTATTGCTAAGCAATATCCCCACCTATCTCTAGAGGATCTCGCTTATAGAGTTGATTTCAGGCGGCTTACAGAGACGAGCCATCATGCTCATCATGAGTTGGCTCTCCCTCCTATTCCCCATCACTTATATGAAGGAGACCATCCTTCCCTTCAGATCATCAACACACAAGTGGTCCAACGGACTGGATCACTGCTCTCTCTCTCTCTCTCTTTGGCTACTATTAGCTCTCTCTCTCTCTCTCATACGCTCTCTGTTTGGTTCAGCAATTGTTAAGTGATTATCATACTTTACAAAGCGTACACTTACACCCACAGCCCTTACGGTCGCTCACAATACTCTCCCTCTCTTTCTCTTAAAATTACAAAAACAAAAGCATCTTTTAGGAAGGTAAAGGTAAGTTGAAATTCAGGCCCTTTCTTTCAATTTTTTTTTTTCCTTTTCCTACTTAACCGATTGGAGGTTAGAATTGGAACCTCATAACAAAGAACAATAGAAGATTACACATGAAAATCATGGTAATGCCAGTGAAAATATCAAGAATCAGGACCACAACTCAAAAAGAGATTCAAGTTCAAGTAACAAAAGGGGAGGCCTGGGTCATCTGAAAGGGTTTCCAAAATTTATCGAAGACATCTTATTACACCATAACCTAAAGGGTTCATACTCCAACTTCCATGTCATATCTAATTTCAGTCAGACAACATCGCTTGATGCCAGTGCTCAACTCTTAGAAGACACAGCACTTCCAAAATTTAAAACTGATTTAGGTAAGTGCTTTAGGAATCCAAATATGCTAAATCACATGTCACGACCCCAAACCCACTTTGTGCGGATTAGGAATCATAACCGACTAATAGCTTAGCTACCCAAAGCCAAACTAAACAAAACAACTGATCACCTACATTTGATATAATGCGGAAGCATGTTTCACTCATTTATTTATTAATAAACATAAAACAAATACCTATGTCACTATCGTAACATAATTTTATTACACAACCATAATCTTAACACAAATCTAGAAAAATCTACTAGTTCAAACTTATCACAAATCTAAATATAACTTGAGTTTTCATGACATTCACACATAGGTAGCTTAGCCAACAACTTTCCAACTTAAACTCTCAATCTTAGTTACCTAAAAATGTTTAAAAAAACATGAGCTAAAGCTCAGTGAATAATAAAATATTTGAAGCATCAAAATATACCATGAGCTTGATTTATATATGATATAAATACTATTTGTATAAGATCTTGAAACAAGTAAAAGAGATAATCACATACTAAACATAAGCATACCTTTTAAAAGATACTAATTTATTTTTATACTTATAAAAGCATCTAAGTATCAACATTATATATATAATTCATGATGTACTCATGATCTCGGCTAAACGAAAAATCCGTAACAAAACGTATACACTAATGATGCGTAACAGAACAAAAAAATATATAAGTAACGTTTTTCTAATCGTATCAAGCTTTAACCTTATTTTAAGTCTCCTGATTGTAGAACCTCCGAGTATGACACATATAGCTTTCAAACCTTATTCATTATATACAAAATTTAATCCATAAATTTTCTTGATGGAATAATACAAGGCTTAGCATCAAAATATAATAACTAAGAGTAACATAAACATTATCATTTGCTTTGAAAACGTATTGTTTAAATATAATGTGTAGAAAAAGAACATTTGCATTAGAAATACGTACGTTTTACTCCAAATACACCATTACTTACCTCAAGTGTTTAATGCTTGAAATTCCTCCTCTAAGGATTGAAACTTGATTTTTAAGAACAACCACCTAACCTCCACTCTTCTCTCTTCACTATGCTTAGGCTTACTTGTATTCAAACTCTCTCATCTACATGTACTATTTGTAGAATGAAGTAAAGGAAGTAGGTATAGTGCTTTACTATTCTTTATTCTCCACTAATTTAGTGGTCTAACTTTCATTATCATTTAGGTGAAAATAATCATCCTACTTATCAAGTGGAGAAACTTTATTCTCCACTCATCTAAGTAGAATAATACTTTAATGATTACTTTGCTAAGTGCTGCTACCATGTGCTCCTATTTAGGTGAAGATAATCATTTCACTCATCAAGTGGAGAAACTTTATTCTCCACTCATCTAAGTGGAGTAATACTTTTATGAGTACATTGCTAAGTGTTGCCACAATTTGCTCCTCTTTAGTTGTGAATAAATAGAGAAGTATTAGTATGAAATCAATATATGCATAGAATAGAATTATGGAGTGAGTGTAACTTAGTGAGTGTGAGGATTCTAAGGTGTTACACCCTTCCTCCTCTAAGAGGTTTAGTTCTCTAAATTTAACATACCTTAAATGTCAAATAGGTGTGGATAATTCTCTCTAATTTCATCTTCTGTTTTTCAGGTGGCTTCTTCAAAAGAATGACTTCGCCAACGAACCTTTACGAATGAAATGACTTTGCTCCTTAACTCTCGGTCTCAATGATCAATGATTTGAACCAGTCGCTCTATCTAGCTCAAGTCTTCTTGCACATTTGGTAAATGATAATTTATCACGTGCATAGAATCGTGCATATAATATCGTAACATAGAAACATGAAACATGTTATGTACATGGGAGAGTTCAGGTGGAAGAGCTAACTAATATGCTACGGGTCCGACTTTCTAGAGTATCTCGAATGGACCAATGTATCTTGGTTTTAATTTTTCCTTCCTACCGAATTAGATCACTCCTTTATAAGGAGACATTTTCAAAAACACATGCTTACTCGATATTTTATCTCCCTTCTTCTAACATTCTTTTGACGACTTTTAGTTGTTTGAAGTCGTTGTCAAATTAACTTGATCTTCTCGGTAGTTAATTACATGATTTCGGGTCCCAAAAGCTTTCTATCTCCCACTTCGGTCCAACAAATTGGCAATCAACATTTCCTTCCATAGAGCATCCTGAATGGTGTCATACCAATACGGGCTTGTATACTGTTGTTGTAGTCGAACTCTACCAACAGCAAGTGAACTTCTCAATTCCCTTGAAAATCGAGAATACAAAGTTATAAAATGTCTTTCAAAATTTGAATTGTTCTTTTCGATTGTCTATTCATTTGAGGATGATATGTTATGCTGAATTTCAACTCCGTCCCCATAGCACTTTACAAACTCCTCCAAAATCTTGATACAAATCTAGGATCTCTATCTGACACAATGGACACAGGTACTTCGTGCAAACGAACAATCTTATCGACAAAAATTATAGCAACTCTCACTAAAGAGTACGTGATTTTCACCGCTAAGAAGTGAGTAGATTTCGTGAGCCTGTCAACAATAACCTCCACGGCATTACAGCGTTGAGGAGATTGTGGTAATCCCATGACGAAGTCCATTACAATATATTCCCATTTCCATTTTGATATTGGGAGAGGTTGCAATATTCCAGCTGACCTTTGATGTTCAGCTTTCACTTGTTGACAATGAAGGTAACGTGACACGAATTCAGCTATCTCTTTCTTCATTCCTAACCACCAGAAAGATCCTTTGAGATCTCTATACATCTTAGTATTACCTAGATGAATTGCGAATTTGGAGTTGTGCGTTTGTCCTAGAACTTGCTTACTTCTGGCAGATTGGAAACACATGTTCGATCTTTAAATTTGAGTACTCTATTTTGCATTGTGAAATCGGGTTTTGGACTCTCGTTCATGCCATCACATATCTGTTTTTTTTAAATAAGGATTCTCACGTTGACGTAGCTTCACTATCTCAAACAAAGTGGGTTGAGCAATCAAAATAGAGAGTATATCATGTGAATTTGGCAACATAATCTTCACCTCTAACGCTCTTTGTTGTGTAGTGATCAAGGATGTAAAGTTTACAGTAGTCCTTTTACTCAAAGTATCGGCTAACACATTAACTTTACCCGGATGATATTGGATCAATACGTTGTAATCTTTTATCAGCTCCAGCCATCTTCTTTGATGCACGTTTAACTCCTTTTAAGCAAAAAAATGCTTCAAACTTTTATGGTCTGTGTAGACTTCGTAAGTGACTCCATACAAGTAATGACGACATATATTCAGTGCAAACACCACCGCGACTAATTCAAGATCATGAGTGGGATAGTTCTTCTCATGTGGTCTCAATAGTCTCGAGGCATATGTAATAACTATGCCGTTTTGCATTAATACACATCCCAAGCCTTGGTGCGAAACATTGCTATAGAACCTTTCTCAGCCTTCGGTTTCGAACGGAAGAGCTAAGATTGGTGCGGTCACCAACCCATTCTTTAATTCTTGAAAACTTTACTCCCTTTCTTTAATCCATTCAAACGGAGTATTCTTTTGAGTTAGTTGAGTCAAGGAAATAGCAATCTCTAAGAAATCCTTTACAAATTTTCGACAGTACCCAGCTAAACTCAAAAAACTACGAATCTCCATTACATTGGTTGATCTTGACCACTCTACAATTGCTTCGATCTTAGAAGGATCAACCGATACTCCCTCCTTGTTGATGATGTGCCCTAAAAATGATATGCTTGATAACCAAAATTCGCACTTCTTCAATTTGGCATAAAGTTGTTTGTCTCTTAGAATTTGAAGAGTGGTCTTCAAATGTTGCTCATGATTTACAATGCTCTTGGAATACACAAGGATATCATTAATGAACACAATAATAAATTCATCCAAGAGTGGTTTGAAGACTCGATTCATCAAATTCATTAATGCCGCAGGTACATTGGTGACTCCAAAAGGCATGACCAAGAACTCGTAATGACCATATCTCGTTCTAAAGGCAGTCTTTTCTACATCCTCTGCTTTGACCTTCAGTTGGTGGTAACCTGATCTCAAATTAATCTTCGAGAACACTTTGTACCTTGAAGCTGATCAAACAAATCATCTATCCTAGGTAATTGATACTTGTTTTTTATAGTCACTCTGTTCAACTCCCGATAGTCAACACAAAATCTCATAGTGTCATCCTTCTTCTTTACAAAAAGAACGGGGGCACGCCACGGTGATACAGTAGAACGAATTAGTAAGTCTTGGAGTTGCGTTTTCAACTCTTTTAATTCAAAAGGGGACATACAGTAAGGAGTCTTAAAAATGGGTCGTGTACCCGAATGAATATCAATAGTGAATTTAATTTCTCGCTCTACTAATGAGCCAGACAACTCTTCAGGAAATACATCAGGAAAGTCACGAACAATAGGAATATCTTGTAGAGATAGAGAGGAGGTTTGGGTATTAATGACATTATACAAGAAATCACGATTTTTCTTTTTGAGTAGACGACAGACTTTCATAGAAGAAATAAAATATGGAGGGAGTATCACACTAACTCCTTCAAAAGCAAGCGAAGAATGATTGGGTATTTGGAATAAGACTTTCTTAAGCATATAATCAATTATAGCATTGTGAGAAGACAATCAATCCATTATTAGGATAACATCAAATACATACACATCAAAGGGTATGAGGTCGACTAAGAAGGGGACACCATTCACAAGAACCTCACGCATCTTATATACTATGCCACAAATTATTGAACCAACAAATGGCAAGAAAACAGATAGAATAAAATTCAATGACTCAGGAAGATTAGATAAGTGATGAGCAAAATGACTTGAAATGAATGAATGAGTAGATCCAGAATCAATAAGAATACAAGCAAAATGACCACAAATAGGGAGTGTACCTGATACTACAGAGTTGATGGTTGCAGTATATCCAACAATAAGTGCGAACACCCGACCTTGCCTTCTTGGCTCCACACTCTTACTAGTAAGAGGTTTCTAGATTAATGCAGAGGTGGTAGTACTTAGTGTTGGTGCTCTTGTAGTGTTTAGGCAATCTTTAATTTGGTATCCCACTTGGCCACAACCAAAGCACACACCACTCGCACGATGACACGGGCCTCAATGCCACCTTTGGCAATTAGGACATTGAGGCATGTCACTTGTTCCCCGGTTGACTTGAATTATTGCACTTTCGTTAGGAAAAGAACTCTCACTAGTGGTTCTAGTACTTTACTTCTTTAAAACTTTAACTTTGTTGATCTTGTCTTTGACCACCTCCTTATCTCTTCAGGTTCTTGTTTTTCATTATTTCTTCATTGGACTTTTCAACAATCATGGCTCATTTCACCACTTCTAAGCATGTCAGAAGTCTTAAAATATCCACTAAATTCTGGATATTCCATTTCAAGCCACCCTCAAACTTTCTCACTTTTCTAACTTCAGTAGTTACCACATGTGGGGCAAACCTGGACAATTCAGTAAATTTTGTCTCGTATTCAACTGTTGTCATGTTCCCTTGGATTAGTGTTAAGAATTCTGCAATCTTTTGATCTTTGACAAAATCGAAAAAGTACTTGTCATTGAAGTTTACAAGAAATCTTTCCCAAGTCCATCAAAGCTCATTTCATTCCTCTGTTAGCCACCATATTCGTGCTGCTCCTTCAAATGTAAAGGTAGCAAAAATAAATTTTTGTTTTTTAGTGCAAGGTAGAACTTTGAAGATCTTCTCCATTCCATATATCCATGCCCCGGCAGTCATAGGGTCTTGTATGCCCACAAAAGTAGCAAGTTTCAATTATTAAAACTGCTTGATAGTCGTAGGTGCTCTCCTTTCATATCGTTGTATAGATGGTTCAAGAGAATTTTGGGTAAGGTGGTGATTGCTCTGTTGAGCATCATGGATGGTATGAATGAGTCTTTCAAGAGCTCTGTCAATTCTTTCAATATGATCATTAAATGTTCCCGCCTTTTCTTTGCTGTTAGCCATCTACCAACTACTCCTAAAAAAAACAATCAACATATATGTTGCAATATATATAATACGTAACATACTGCACATATATGTTCATATCATTACCTAACCATAATAAAAAATATATTAAAACACATCGCGATTTAAATATATACGTCATTAGATTACTTAGTCTTAAGGTGTCAACTTATTGCTCTGATACCACTCTATCACGACCCCAAACCCACCTTATGTGAATTAAGAATCATAACAGGCCAGTAGCATACCTACTCAGGCCGAACTATACCAAAAGACTGATCACCTACATTTGATATAATGGGGAAGCATGATTCATTCTTTTATTTATTAGTAAACATAAAGTAAATACCTATGTCACCATCATAACATAATTTTATTACATAACCATAGTCTTAACACAAATCTAGAAAAATCTACTAGTTCAAACTTATCACAAATTCAAATATAACTTGAGTCTTCATGACATCCACACATAGGTAGCTTAACCAATAACTTTCCAAACTTCAACTCTCAATTTTGGTTACCTGAAAATGTTTAAGGAAACATGAGCTACGAGCTCAGTGAATAATAGAATAATTGAAGCATCAAAATATACCATGGGCTTGATTTATATATGACATAAATACCATTTGTATAAGATCTTGAAACAAGTAAAAGAGATATTCATATATTAAATATAAGCATACCTTTCAAAAGATGCTAATTTAGTTTTATACTTGCAAAAGCATCTAAATATCAACATTATATATATAATTTATAATGTACTCATGATCTCGGCTAAACAAAAAATTCATAACAAAACGTATGCACTAATAATGCGCAACAGAACCAAAAAAAATCATTAGAAACGTCTTCCCAATCATATCAAGCTTTCGGCTTATTTTAAGTCCCCCGATGTAAGACCTCCGAGTATGGAACATATAGCTTTCAAATCTTATTCACTATATTCAAAACTTAATCCAGGAATTTTCTTGATAGAATAATACAATGTTTAACATCAAAATATAATAACTATTTTTGAAGAGTAACATAGACATATTATCATTTGCTTTGAAAACGTATTGTTTAAATATAATTTGTAAAAAAAGAACATTTGCATTGAAAATATATACGTTTTACTACAAATACACCATCACTCACCTCAAGTAATTAATGCTTGAAATTCCTCTTCTAAAGATTGGAACCTGATCTTCAAGAGTAACTACCCAACCTCCACTCTTCTCTCTTCACTATGTTTAGGCTTACTTCTATTCAAACCCTCTCATCTACATGTACTATTTATAAAATGAAGTAAAGGAAGTAGGTATAGTGTTTTACTATTCTTTATTCTCCACTAATTTAGTGGTCTAACTTTCATTATGATTTAGGTGAAGATAATCATCCCACTTATTAAGTGAAGAAACTTTATTCTCCACTCATCTAAGTAGAGTAATACTTTAATGATTACTTTGTAAAATATTGCCACCATTTGCTCCTCTTTAGGTGAAAATAATCATCCCACTTATCAAGTGGAGAAACTTTATTCTCCACTCATCTAAGTGGAGTAATACTTTAATGATTACATTGGTAAGTGATGCCACCATTTACTCCTCTTTAGTTGTGTATAAATAGAAAAGTATTAACATGAAATCAATATATGCATAGAAGAGAACTATAGAGTGAGTGTAACTTAGTCGGTATAAGAATTCTAGGGTGTTACATCATGCATGTTATGATCTTCTAATAAATAAAATGTGTATATTAACATATAAGACTTCTAGCATTACCTGCGAATTATGCTATACAGCTCTGGCCTTGCTTTCATCCAGTCAGCAAAACTGCTTTGATCAGTGGATCTAGGATGGAGTGCTGCTCTCTCTGTATGTAGGTACACAGCAAAGCATATAAGGAAGTAATATCTTTCCAAGTACTCCACAAAAAAGGAAAGTGATGCCTCCCTCTTCATCTCATCTGGTTGACGCAAAATGCTATTGCGATAAGTGGCAATAGCTTCACGTAAGTTCTGTAACTTGATCCACAACAAAAACATTAAAAGCCATGAAAATCTGAAAATGAACTATGGAAATATAAACCTCAAGGGCATAAGGCAATGAGACAACGTTTTTAGGAAGTAATAGTCATTAGAAGCTTTAAGAGGCAGCAACCAATGGGCCATAAGCAGCATTATGAAGCAATGTTGTGGCCCCAAACTTCTGGGATTTACATCAGACAAATTTTCACGAGAAGAACGAGATTCTAGAAGCTACACCTGAGTGATCGAGTATATAGATAGCTATACCTGCATGGAGGCACATTTATCAATGACTTTGTCCACTTGTCTTTTGCCTTCAACACCACCCTAGGCATAGCACAATCAAATACAAAACTCAAAAACCATCCAGTTGTGGAAAATAAAGGAAATTAAGTAATTGAACAAGAGTTATTTTCTAGTACCTCTAAAACCCTAATCAAGCTTCTAATGACTGCATATTCTCCTCTACGAATTGCCTCCTCTGAATTTGGCAAATTATCAGTGACGCTGGAACCAGAGTTCAAAACTTTCCCTATTGAATGTGTCCTCGGAATACCTATTATATGCATACATCAGTTGACAATAAAAGGAAAAGAATTGCTACACTTGAGAAGCTAAGAGGAAGAGAAAATTAGAAAGGTGGTTCTTCTAGACTAAATAGGAAATTAGTGAAGATGATCTCTTACCTATTAAAAAAACAAAAAATAGAAATTAAAAAATTGTAATTTTAAAATATTATTTTGACATTTAACATTACTAGCTTTATCATATTTATGTCGCAGAGATATGGGCCATTCTGCAAAAGCTGGAAACTGCCTGGGCCAAGGCTTACAGCAATATTCTGATCTATGAATCTACCATTCACAGAGAAGCTAACTTTCGTGCTGACCACATTTGCTCTCCACCAAGTCCATCTTACAACTTATCCAAAAATTAAATAAGAAATACAATCCAGCTCTTTAATTAATTCATTGTTTTCTGAATTCGCCGCAATTCCATTCATGTAAATGGTAATTCTTGACCAGCAAATGGATAAGCTTCTCCAATAATAATTCTTCTATTGTCTTCAATTTATTGTATATCTATTCATCTTCTCCACTGGTGTTTTTACCAACTTTCTTCAGAGTCTATCTCTCTATCCTTCTAATTGAAAATTTTGTAGACCTCAATACAAAGAAGATAATTGGCAGAGAAAAAGAGTGATGTGGACTCCTTAATCTTGATGATGATCCCTCAGCTAGAACCATTGTGCCTAACTACAATGTCTCTGTAGTCATCCACGGACCAATCTTCAACATTACCACTTGTTTCTTTGAATTTGTTTTCTAGTTTAGGATTCAAGACTAGCATGAAAAAGTCTCTTTTTCATCAGGAGTCAATTTCCTGTGTTTGAAGTCTATTTGAAGTCATCATACAGAAATCTTCAGTCCTGCAAGGCAGGAGTATTTGTTAAATTGTTCTCACTCTGTTTCTATGGAGATGATTATTAAACGACAAGTCTTTTATAGAAAGTCGTTGTTATGTTTCTATTTGCATGTTATATTCTGAAAATACCCTCAAGTACATAATTAATGAACTTAGCTTCTCGTACCAATCATGATAATACATCTAACTCCCTGAAGCTGTACTCCTCAACGGAAGGGGGTTGGCAAGGGCTGTTAAACAGCCATTTGTTAAAAATTAGTAAACTTTCACGATAAATTGGTTAACTGATGTTCGAAGTATTTTTAAAGGATGCTGATTTGGATTGTCTCATAATTGTATGCAATAGTTCTATGTTGAATGATTGATCTCCATAGCTTATTCTAAATGATTGATATACAAATCCCCAACATACATTTTCTTACTGCTAAGAAGGTGGGTTCTATTGAAATATTCGTCAAATCATAAAACTTAAAATGGTTGATGACTCAGTCTTGTGGGCCAATGATTTGCATTGAAATTTTGATATCTGTTTCTCCCCTATAGTTTCTTCTTTATTATAATGTGCAGATAATTTGTAAATTATCTCCCTGAACTACAAAAAGGAGAGAAATTACTTTCATTGTCCCATCACTTCATCAGCTTGACGCTACAAATGCAATCAAGCATTCCTGAAAGCTGCTTCAAGTGATCTCAGGTTAATCCTTGATATTCTACTTCTCCATAGCATATTCACCAATCTTTATCATTGCTTAAGGTATCTCCTTCACTGCCCTTCCAATTCTATTGCCTAGATGCAGCCCAGTACCCCAATCTTTTATTTAATTAATCGATCATTCATTTATATGTATATTTTTTTAGATAGGTAAAGGGTCAATGACACCACAAGAGACGAAATGGATGTATACAGAGTGCACAGCATAAATCCTATAAGTCCGTCTGTACATATTCCATAAAGGACTCTAAGGAGGGTCTAACCTCCTCACCTCCCAACCAAACAAGAAGTCCCACAAACAAGTTTTCCAATTTCGGCTACCAAAGGAGCATGATCTATATATCTTTCACTCCAAATGCACCACATTAAGGAAAGAGGAGTTGCATTCCAAGTCTTCGTCTTTCTTTAGTGTATCTCACCTCCAGCTAAGAAGTAACTAGGTCAATGTTATGAGTTATTTCTATTCTATTATGAGGGCATTTTTGTATTTTGAGCTGTATTACTATAAATGCATGGGGCAAAGGAGAAAATAATTCTAGTTTTCTCTCATTAGTAGTACACAGTGTCTCTCAATTTCTCTCCTTTTGCTCTCTCCTTTCTTCTTTTCTTTCTCTCTTTTATTGTAAATTTAAGTTGGCATCAGATCACAATCTATCAAGCTTGTACGTCTGGTTGTTGCCTTCTGGTTTAGGTAATGTAAAAAAACAACAAAGCCTACCCAGTATGATCGATTAGGGTAGTATATCTCACAGGATTTTCCTTAGATTATTTTGAGTTTATTTGATGTAACTTCTCCTTTTTTCTTTGAAATTAGGGAAAAAAAGGGGCTATTTTTTTGAAATTGTCAATCGGGGCTGTTTTGGAGTAGATGGCTACTTGGAATACCCTCTATAGCTGCTGACTAGACCAGAGGCAGCATCTCCTAGCCTTCTTTTCAAGTTTTTTTTTCTTTTGGCACAAAGGTGTTCAGCCAGGCTTTTTCTACCTAAAATAGAGAGTTTTGGCTTATTTTCATATAATGCAGGCTATTCTTGGTTTGTTTTGATGCACTCAGTCTCTACTTGTTGGGTAATCTCTGTTCTTGTGAAGTTTGTTGTGTTTGTGAACCAGTCTCGTGAAGATTTTGGCAGCACAAAGAATGGGGTGAGTCGTGTTGGGACCCTTGGAGATAACCCCTCTCTTCCTATTAGTGCAGTTAAGTCGGATGGCACCAACTGTTTGATTTGATCACATTTGTGTAGTTTAGCTACCACAGCTTGTGACTTGACTAGTTATATAATGGGAGCTATCAGGGATCTGATGACAAATGGGCCAGCACATAAGAAATGTCAGTTAAAGAATGATCTTGTCACGACTTGGCTGATTAACTCAATGTAACCCACTATTAGTCGTACCTTCATGTTGATGGACATAGCACATAAGATTTGGTCTACAGCAACACAAATGTATTCACAGAAAGATAATGATGCACGGGCTTATGAATTGAGGATAGGTTAGTGAGTCAGATCATAACGATAGGTCTCTTGTCATGTTGAGTATTATCTTGAGCTCAGTAATTTGTGGCAGGAGCTAGACTATTATCACAATTTTCAAGATATTTGCATTCAGGATGTAGTTACATTTCATTAGGTGGTAGAGAAAGGTTGAGTTGATGATTTTCTTGCTAGCCTTAAGATGGAGTATGATTAGTTTCAGGTTCAAATCTTAAGCCGATATCTTTTTCCCACTGAGAGAGAGATTTATGCACACATTCAGAAAGAGAAGAACAAGCATAGTCCTATGGTGCTAGTCAAGATCGCTGCTTTGGATGTTACCTCTACTCCCCAGTATAGCAAACCAAGTTAGTCCAAGTTTGGTTAGAAGCATAAAGTTGTTGATTGCGATCAGCAAAAGTGTGATTATCATGGAAAAGATCGCCATGATAGGGAGCACTACTGGATATTGATTGATTGCCCTAAACAAGAGCGTGGGGTTAGCCAAGGTGGTACTACGCGCTTCCAACAGATATGTCTAAGACTTCCATTAGCACCTTTGGTGATACTTGTGTTCTTTCCCAAGATAAGATGCAGACTCTCAGGTGTCTGATGACGTCATCAGACTTGATACTTGATCTGGTGATACTTGTGTCCTTTCCCAAGATAGGATGCAAACTCTTCGGTGTCTAATGGCCAGACTTGATACTTCATCTACCACAAACTTCCTCTGCACCGACTTTCTCTTCCAACTATGTTCACATAATAATGTCTCTTCCCAATCTCTTTGTATAATAGATTTTGGAGCTACTGATCATATGACAAATTCTTCCAATCTTTTACATTCTTATTCTGCTTGTTTTGGTAAGGATAAAGTTAGAGTTGTTAATGGTTCTTTATCTTCTGTATCAGGGAAAGGTTCTATCCATTGCGCTTCCTCAATTTCTTTTTCATACGCTCCTTATGTTCTAAAATTCTCTACTAATATGCTTTTTGTTAGTAAACTCACCAATTCATTGAACTGCTCAGTGACATTTTTTGTATACATTGTGTCTCCTAAGAACTGGCAAGGGGGAGAACAATTGGTAGTTGTAGAGCGCATGTGGTCTGTATTTTTTGGACATTGTTCCTTCTTCATTATTGGCATCTGGTCATGTTCTTCAAGCAGTTATTGGTTCATCTCTTCCACTTTTGTATCGGTGGCATCAACATTTAGGATATCTCTCTCTTGGTGTTCTTTTCTGCTTTAGTAAAGAACTGTTATAGGAGTAGTTTTATTTGTGATGCTTTTGCCAAGCATAAATGCTCTTGCTATGCTCCTGTTAATAAAATAACTACTTTTCTCTTTATGATCATTCATTCTAATATGCGAGGGCCCTCCTATGTTTTTTCTTTTTTTGGTTATTGTTAATTTATCACATTCATTGACTATAATTTTGATATTACTTGGGTTTATTTGTATTAAAACTTCTCATAAGATGGTGGCTAATCAATTTGATATTTAGAGTGATAATGAGGCCGAATACATTGATGGAAAGTTTCAGGCATACTTGAAGAGCAACAATCGGACAAGTTAGATAGGAACACCTACACAGAATGGAGTTGTTGAGCGCAACAATCACCATCTTCTTGAGGTGCCTGTGCTCTTATGTTTACTATGAATGTTCCTAAATCCTTTTTGGGTGATGTTCTTACCATTGCCTATCTTATTAATCACATGTCTTCCAGTGTTCTTATGTTTAAGGTTCCTTTCAAACTTCCATTCAGGACTCCATCTCCTTCCTTTCTTCCTCCAAACGTTTTTGGTTATTATTTTGTTCATCCTACTTAACCCTCTTGTGGGAAACTTGATCCCAAGGCTATCAGATATTACTTATTGGTTACTCTAATCGTCACAAGGGATATCAGTGTCATGATCTACAATCCCACATAGTATGTTAGCATGGACGTCGCCTTTCAAGAATCTGAGTCTTTTTTCGGTTCTTCTCGGGCATCTCTTTTAGGAGAGACAAATATTGAGGAAAAGAAGTTGACAAAAAATCAACAGGAGCTCTCTTTTTTTCTTCCTACTTAGTGGGCTACTATTGGTTGTTAGTGAGAAAAGGAAAGTTGTACCAAGGAAGAACATGATGTTGGAGGGTGTTTGGACAGAACTAATCTTAAAAGCTATTCATGTTGCTCGAAAGAACAGACTACCCATTTGCCACTGCCACCAATCCAGTCGCCATTCTCTAATTCAATTTCAAATTATTTCACAAATTATTCAAACAATGAATCCTACGTTGTTACAGAAGTTAACAATTCTTTCTACTCTATTGCTCTTAGAAAGGGAGTTAGAGCTTGCACTCAACATCCCACATCTAAATTTGTTTCAAATAACTCATCATGTTCTACATATCATACCTTCTAAATTTGTTTCATATAACTCATTATCTCCTTTGTTTCGTCTTTTATCTTCTATGTCTGTTCCGCACAATTGTAAGGAAGCTTTCACTTATCCTAAATGAAAAGAAGCTCTGGTAAAGGAGATGAAAACTTTGAGCAAGAACAACACTTAGAAGTTAGTTTTTCATCCAGTGTACCAAACTAGAAAGCAGATGGGATCGTTGAGAAAGACACGGCAAGACTTTTTGCCAAGGGATTTGCTCAAACTTACCTCATTAACTATCAAAAGACCTTTGGCCCTGTGGTAAACATGAATTCCATGCATGCACTTCTTTTTTGTGCTTCTAATTTAGGTTGACCCTTACAGCAACTAGATGTGAATAATGCATTTCTTCATGGTGATTTGGAGGAAGAAGTGTATATGGATATTCCACTAAGGTTTTCCTCGTACTCTACTCTGGGAAAGGTTTGTCAATTAAAGAAGACACGTTATAGATTAAAACAGTCTCATAGCTTAGTTTGGGAGATTTCTCAAGAATATATTGGGGTTTGGATACCAGCAAAGCTATGCAGACCATAATATGTTCATCAAATAAGGCAGTGAGATCAAAGACTTAGGTCATTTGAGGTAATTTCCAGGGATTGAGTTTCTACATTAGATAAGGACATCTTTATCTCTCAAAGGATGTAAGGCTTTTCACAGGGTACAATATTTTGTGGCTACACAGACAAAGCCTTATGAGAAAGTTCATGTTAATATCCTAACAGATTGGGGTAACCCTTAAACTTAACAAGCCCGGCACCATATGAACAACACAAAAGCATCAAACAATGTAATAAAGCAAACGAGAGAATACAGAATGCAAAAACGACTACCAGATGCTCCAATTCGATTGAGATAAACCAGTGTAGCAATCACCATCCCAGTTGTAGTTCTTCCACGCCCCATTTGGCAATTAAAAACAATCTCTGTGTTTATATCAGCTTGAGAAATTTTATTAACCTAGAAAGAAAGAAAGAGAAAAAGAAAAAGAGAGAGGAAACTAGTGACATCTCTGCAGATCTGTTACAGGAATATTTTAGATGCTGATACATGCCACAACCACATCCAACACAAAAAAGGAACAACCCCACAATCCAAAGATCCTATATGTGCAAAATGTACATGGCATATAGATACATAACCCATAATCTAAAATCACATAACATTCAGGGTGATACAAGTGTCCTATCAGTCATGCTGTGCCAGAATCGCATGCCAATATAATACTCCTCACGTGGATGTACATGGCTTCCATAACTCGTATATAATTACAATTACAGTGGGAAGAGGAACAGCTGATTAGTACCATCAGGTTTGACTTTAAGATACGAGAAAAAATTTCAAGAATTGGTTTAATTTCAAGGCTGGACAGATTTGAAGCTCATGATGTTTTACAGTTTTTAATTTACTTCAGTATTACAAGATTAGCTAGATAGACGACATGAAGAGTTTTGTTATAAGGAGAATTTCGTAATTTTGGTTTGGTGCTATAGTGGACGGTCATGCTGGTATTTTTTTGCGGGCTTAATTATTTATTTAGGGTCATTTTTATGTCTAATAAGTTTAAAAAGGTCCAAGTCTTTAGTCTCACTTTGCTTCCAAGATTAGTTGGCTACAACATTTCCCTAGCTTACAAGCTAGAATTGTTGACAAATAAAAATAGATGCCCTTTTTTTTAGGGTAAATTACATCCACCTCCCTTGACATTGGCGGACACAAGGGAGGGGAGGGGAGGTGGGGAACCCCCCACCCGCCCTTCCCTAAACTTCCAAAATTCTCTTTACCTCCTATAGGTTTTTAGGTATTTACAACAAAATCTAGTGTATTGGTCCCCCCAAAATTCAATAATTTTACCTTAAGACCCCACAAAAATCTAAAAATTCTACCTTGGCCCCTCCTCAACAAAAATCCTGTGTCCACTATTGCCTTTGAGGTATTGGTCAAATACAATCTACTCCTTGTGGTTATGATAATTACACTGACCCCCTTGTTAGAGTTTGTCTCTTGACTGAGCAAACGGAAGGCAGTAAATTGGCACTTTGGCTCTTGGTCATTCAAAGCACACACTGAAATATTGACCGAGTTAACTCAATGAGCCCAACTCGAGTTTTCTCCACCCTGAAACCCACCACCATTCACATCCTCCTTCCTGAACCTCCTTCCTGAACCTCAGCCAGCGGAGGTCTAGATCAACAAACCAAAAGACAAAACACAGGGTTGTCTTCTCCGATTGGGCGTTAAGCGGGGAAAGCCAGGAGACGAGAGCAATCGAAACAACATCATTTGGTAGCGGTGTTCCATCTAGGTGGGTCACCATGGACGGCAACCAAAACTCTCTCTCCTCCTTCTCAGCCACTCTCGTCACCCTACAACCCCTACCCCCATCACCCCACAGGCCCACAACACCCGACCGCACCCATTCTCCACTGCTATACCCACTGCAAAACCCAATTTTGGATCCAATTAAGAGGGAGAGAGAGACACACACAAAGGTAAAGAGAAATGTGGAGGAAAGAGAATGACCCAACCTGTTAGCCCATCACTGTCAATTTTTTCCCTTTTATTGTGTATACACATACAGAGCACATAATCAACATAGAAATGCAAAATTACTAATATTCATATATTGCTTCAAACCAATGTTACCCAGAACGTGAATCATTCAGGTACATGAAACGGGAACGCAGTATGCCACCTGCTCTAAAATATGGTACGATGAGGGTAGACTTCTATAAATTACACTATTAGAATTGAATGTACTTTTAGAGTAATTTTCTTTGAGACATTTAATAACATAGTCTATTTTTTCAAATTAATCGTGCAAAAAAACATTTCTAGGAGCATTACGGCCCCTTCTTTTTGTCTATTATTATGCCAAAACTCCATTCTCTTTAGATTTTCATTTATCATATTTCATTTTTTTTCTTTGTTAGGTGATCTTTAAAGAAATAAATAAGAAAAAAGTTTGGAATCACATTGGATCATTAAATTCATTGTTTTGGAACGTAAGCGTACCACGTTTTGGAACGTCGTTCCAAAAACGTAAATCGCTAGGGCAGTAGCGTATTCAGGTAACACAACTTCAAACCCAAGGTAGTAGATTAATATCTAACCCAACATTCATACCAAGATATACATACCAATATATATGCGTATATATCTATTCTAAATAGTATTTACCTATAGCATGTAACAAAGCATCAAATGGGGGGCCATTGGTGGGTGGCAGTGACTCGATGGTGGGTAGGAGAGTGTGAATAGGGGTGCGGCAGCAGTGGGTTGATGGTCAATGAGGACCATGTGGTTGCCGAGTTGGTGGTGGTTTGATTAATGAACACGGTTTGGTTGTGTCCATAGAGAGCGAGGTCAATATATTTACCATAACCACAGGGACTGGATTGTATTTGACTAAAACCTCAAGGAAGGCAGATGTAATTTGCCCTTTTTTAGTAAGTAAAATAGATACGTTTTGTTCCTAATTAATGAATTAAAAAAATCTCTTAAAGTAATTTATATATGATATTTTACGTATTTTTCTTAGATTTGAGTGCCTAACATACTAGGTGTGGTTGCATAGGCTTTCATCTTCCATTCCTATTTTGTTCTTTCCCTAATCTTTGAATTATAACATCTTTAAAGCATTTTTCTTTTCCAAGTAAAAGATTTCGGTGAAGAACTCCAAAGCGGGTGCAATCTATGCGTAGTTGAAATATACTAAAGCTATACAATACTAAGCTCTCTCCACAAAGGACAAGTTGCCAAGAAAGCAACAAAAGAGATTAAAGACTCGGCAAATTCCTCTATCATCCAAACTGGAAGTTTAGAGCATGGGACTACTCAGGCTATGAAAAGGCATCTCAATATCCTCAAAATTCCCTACCTATTCCTCTCCCAAGATATTCCTGTTAGACAACCGTACTAGTGTAGACCTTTTCCAAAAACAACAATGTTGTTAACTAATAAAATTGAAAATTGCAGATGGGTTACTTTCTTACGGATCCTAAATATGTAGAAAACCAAATACCAAAAGAGTCTACCATCCTCATTTAGAGCATAAGGTGATTCACAATTTTCTCAACCCTCTGGCATATGCAACACCAATCAGGAAGCATGTCCTCCCAAATTATTAATAGTTAAATGGCCTCTAACACAATAGACAATACAAAAAGGACAATTTGTTGGACAAGTTAGTCCGCCAATAGCCTTTCTAAGGACAATCCAATCAACACCCTCCATTAAGGACACTAAAAAATGATCCAATACCAAATTTCACATTTTCCACTGCAGTCCACTGCAACGCATACTCCTGCTCACACAGGAAGATTCCGTCAAGCATATAAAAACACCCAACCACAATCACCAGCTCTCAACCAACACCACCTTCAAAAACTTAAGACTCCCAAACAACCCCCTCCAAATAAATAAACATTGTATTCCTAGGGTTGGACCTCATGAGCAAAACTCCATCATAAAATATTTTGGACTGAAACATGAAAAGACATGCACAAACATGAAAAGACACCAATAGAAACAAATAACACTTCCATTAAGGCACTAGAAAATAGAACCTCGCCATTCATCAATATGTTTAACAAGAAGTGATATAAGTAAAAATGGGATGAGTTGCCGTTCCTAGGAACCACGTTGACAGGTTTCAATGTAGTATCGGATAGCAAGTTTCTCTGTGAATTAATGACAGGAATTAAACCAAAAACGAAAAAATGAACCTCACCAAAATATCAAAATCCTGCTCCTTTGGTGATTTCTCATCTGTTACGGGAACACGTTCATAATCAACATGGTACCGTTTTGCTTGCAGTTCTTCATACACCTAACTTGGAGAAACACATTTGAGATCAAACAAGAAACTGTTACATAGATTGTGTTTCTACATCGCACATCACTGAATTAAGAGAAAGGTATACCTCAAGTGGTGTTTTAACAGAATCACGTGTCACCGGTTCCCACTGATCCACCATCTGACCATCTGGCAGTTCATCAGTTACAAGGATCTTATTTCCATATCTGTTAAGTCAGGTGTGCAAATAAAATTTGCTATCATGCAAAGCAAGAACACCAATTGTAAAGGCAATCATCAACATAATGCACTAAATTTGAAAAACAAATTGCAGCCAAAGAAAGTACCTTGCAGCTTCTAGTAGGATATCTTCTTTCAATCGAGCTTCCATCTGTTCAACCCTATCCCTGTTGATACCCTAATTGAATATAAAAAGTTATAAGTGGCAAAAAGGCTAAAGCTAGAAATCAGAAGCAAGGAAGAAAATGTTAATCCCAAGTATACAAAGCTATTATCGTGTGACATAAATACTGATGCTGTAAAAATAAATAAGAAAAAGATGTTGATGGACGACATCAATGGAGAAAAAATGTCAGAGAGTTAGATAGCTTTTTTTTCTTGGCTAATAATAGCCAAATAAATAGAAACTCATAATTTTAAACTTCCAGACATGCTTAAAGAGTGAAAAATGAAATTATTTTGTTATTGTAACCAGCACCAAACTGAAATTAGAATCCTGAAATGGTGTATAGGCACAAAAGCTAGTTAAAGTTTAACTAAAGTTGAAAATCGAAAAGCCTTGAGTCTTGACTGTTCCATAGCAACAAACAAAAATCCAATCGAACTATTTTCTCACATAAGAGTCCAAATTAGCTTACAATTATAAAAATTGGAGCAAAAAAAAATTATAATTATAAAATTGAAATAGAAAAAATAAACAAGTAGTTAATTGATCTAAACAGTTCATTTGCTCTAATATAAGCCCATCCCTGATTTCATGTTTCAAATTGACAAATTATCACTTTACAGTCTTAAGAAAACAGCATCCACTAAAGATTACAGGATAAACCCCTGCATTCTCTCAATCAACTCCAAAACCTCCAGAATCCAATCCAATCCAATGGCTAGATGCTCAAAACAATAAACTCCAAGAAATGTCCTAATTTCTAAAACTGCACGATCCTGAGATGGTAATCACAACATCCCTTTCTTCTAGTTTATCTTCTAAATCTTAAAAGCATTTTTTTTTTTTTTGTGCCATACTCACGTAATCAAGACATAAAGGCAAATGTTATATTATTTCAAGAGATACCAGGAGGCATGTAAACTGAAAGTAGCATCAAGAATTACAAACATACATAAAATTGAAAACGCATGCAGCCTGTAAATATGATATTGTTTTTGCAATAACACACCGTATATTCAAGATTGGAGAAGGGCCTCTCCACATCACGCAAAACAAAAGGGCGTCCATTAATATATACCACCTGCTTCAGAAATAGGATTGAAAAAATAAATGAGAAAAGCTAAATTCACTACTTTTAGGGAGCTTATAATGCTGACCAAGTTTTAAAATGTCAAACAAGATGTTGAACATGGTTAACAACATCAAAAAAAGTCAGCCACAAATAGAAACATTGGGTGCGTTCTGTATTTTGATTTTCTTTACAACTGATGTTTACCAAAATGCCAACATGTTTTTCTCCTTCAAAAATAGTCAGGTTGGCTACATTTCAGTCAGCAATTGGTAAAATTTTAGCCCTAATGGTGCTTCATTTTCCAAGGAGACTATTCCATGTGCCATCCACAAATTTCTTAATGGTTTAAACTGCTTTTGAGATCTCTGAGAGCTCAATATTTCACACTGCAAACTGCACTCTCACGTTTCGGACTAAGATCCTTGTAAGAGTGTGTGTCAAGTCAAAATAAAAAGACAAAGCCTTTTTATAACGAAATAAATGAGGACAATAGAGGAGACTGGCAGAAGAGCATAGTCCTTCCACCTTTAAATTTTTGCCCAAGTTTGTTTTATTTTTAATCATTGCCCAAATGATGTAGGAGGAATGAAAACTAAAAAAAAGCATTTTGTGGGTTTCGTATTCTGAGCGCTACATAATAATTACATTCTAAGGTGAAACCTTCTAAACAAAATCATTACAGATAGGAATGGCCACCAATGGTTCACAAGGTATGCATGAGAGCATGCATTCTCATGTTTATTGCACCATGAACATAAATAGTATGGTATCCCCAGAGTAGTTGAGCTATGATAGCTAACCATAGATTATCGTGGTTGTCAATGGAGTTGCACTGAATTCTCATAATAATCTAACATCAATGTAAGATAAAATTGTTCAATGCAATCATTTACCCAATAAAACTCGTCACAATGCTGTGCAAGATAGACTTTCTAATATGAAGAGTCCATAATAGTGTTTTGGCGTCCTTTAAATCTTTTAAAATACCTGGAAATTTAACTTAGACATTTCTGTCTTTTCTTTATCTTCAAAAACATTGCTGATATCAAAGTTTTGTACAGCATTTTCCTGTTCTAAAATTTTGACATTTCCACGAGTTTTGACACTGATAATGGTGCTTTATCCATAGCACAAACATAACTCGTTGCTGCTATAAAATCTAATATTATAAGCAAGTTATAGTTTTACCGGCTCCTCACGAAGGTTAATCCAAAGCACTCGTGTTTGCTTCCCATCTACTTGAGCCCCAATGTGGTCAAGAACATTCCGAATACCATCAATGGTGGGAATTGCAACACCATGGACATGCAACGAGTCAGCCTATTATAAATCATGACAAAAATATAAATAAATTAAATAGAGAGATGAAAAGAAATCCAACCATGTCAGGACACAGATCAGAGATTTGTCTCGCACTAATGTAAGGTTCTTTAAGTGTGAATAATATCCACATCACAAGTATATTGGTAAATTTAGGAACCAAATATGCAAATAGAATTACCAACCCAACAAACTCGGAAAATGTCATCATATAAGCATCCGTGCATGGAAGGAAGTGCAATAACCGTGGTAACACAGAATGCCAGTTTACCCATGAACTCCACAGTTGTTTCCAATAGGTTATTACCTATTAATGATAACCTTTTTTTTTTATATAGGTTACTGACTAATAACTTTATTAACATGGTTACACAAAGCTTCCAAAAAGGAAAAAAATAAGATCTCAACAGTCAATAATGAGGTTCCACTAACCATTCAAGTAAACCCACAACAGGAAAGGACGATGGACCCTTCAGGACCCTAGTGATTAAAGTTGAAATCAGATGTTAAGAATGAAGCTATCAGTACAAGTGAAAACACAGAGGAGGTTGTAAGCAGGTTAAGGACGGACAATCGACCAAGTTCTAGGAACAGATAATGCACAATTCTCCATTGCAATTGTGGGTCATTGGTGTAGGATAAAAAGGAGATCCGCTCAGCCAGGTAAATCAAACTCTATCCAGGGTGTTCAGTTCATAATTTTGCCCATCATTAGTTCAGTGACAACTGAGCATATATGACGGCTTTTGTCAAAAACGTGGGGTTATTTCACCAGGACAAGAGGACAACCAAACTATGAAAACCACCAGTAAGTGGAAGGCTCAGAGGATTACTTTGCTTGAGGCCACTAAAAGACTAAGGGGATAAAATTCAGGAGGAGGAGAACAAAAAATGAACGCCAGTAGTCCCATGCCTCTGTGCCTAAGAAAGAAAAATAGTTCGGAAAGCAAATAATAATGAGATTAACAAGACGTATCAGGTTGATTGTTCGACGGAATCAGAATCAAATGCAAGTTTTAAAGAGAAAAAAAGAAATAAGATAAAGAAAATAAGAGGAAATAAAAGATTATAGATATGAGCAATCGAAAGAAACATTGGGGCAAAACCTGACGGTAATTGGGAGCACCACCGATCTGCGGAGACAAGCGCTTGTTCTGGCAACCAGGAAAATGATCACTCTTGAGAATGGTCTTCTTGCCCAGCACGGATCCCCCTCTTTGCTTCATGACCTGCTCCGGCTCCTTTGGTATCGACATGCTGCGCCTCTGTCTCTATTAAAACCAATTTCGATACGCCACCCCACTCTTTTCCCCGAAAGAAACTCCTCCTTCGTCTTCTGTGTGTATGTATTCCTTACATATCACCAATGCATGCCCATCGGTTCAGCGGAATTGAGAAGAGGCCCGCGAAGAGTTATCTTGGTTGCGCGCAGGAACCAATGCCACAACAAGAGGGCGTAGCCGATGCTTAACCAAATGGAAGAGATGAGCTCTTTCTTTCTCAACAAGAAAGAAAAAGAAACGAAAGAACAGAACAGATTGTGGAGGAGGGACGGACGGACGGACAGACGGAAGGAGAAGATTAATGGATAATTTGTTGCAGTAATAGAAGAAATTTATCTGGCGAGCATTTACTGATGTATACTACTTTGATGAAGACTCTTTTGGATTTTACTCGCCTTAAACCTTTCGGATTTTCCATCCATAGTCGGGACGAAGTCCAGTAGGGTATCCTAGCCGGGTAGTTTCCCAACAGTTGCCTATTTTAAATTTAATTTCACAAGTGGGCAGTGTTTTAACTTCGTACCCAAGTAAAATTAATTGATAATTGAATTGGTAATTCTATTAAAATGCTAATTGAATAGGTATTTTTACGGTGTATAAAGAATTGTAAATGCTTAAAAAAAAATGTCACAATTTTATTAAACTGCTAATTTAAATGGCGATTTCATTAAACTTATAATGTAAGGCTCGTTCTCAATCTCAGTTGTTCAAGTTCACGCCCCCCTCCCTCTCTCTCGTGCAGTGCTCTCTCTCTCTCATGCCTCACTCTCTGCTCTCTGTCTCTCGTGTGTTCAGTGGCACTCTCTGCTCTCTCTCTCTCTCGTATGTTCAGTCTTGTTATTCTCTTTCCTGCAAGCCTTGCTCATGAAGTTCAGCCATTTTACGAAAGAAAGTCAGTTTTTTCTCTTTCCATTTCATGTATTTATCAATGTATGTATATACAAAATATGAATGTTTACATAACTAGGCTCAACTTGATTGTTGGAAACAGTAAGGGAAAAGGATAGGAGGAGAAAAAAAATAAGAAAGTGAAAGAAAATTAATAATCCATCTATAGAGAAATTTTGGTTTGTTTTTCCTAGTAATATTCCTCACACTTCCAAACATTTAAAGGAAAATGAGTTTTTTCAATGTTGCAATAAGTGATTCTATCTTTTCTTTTCCTTTGTATTTTTTTTCCTCATAATTTTCCTCCACAACCAAATAGTAAATGTTGTTACAAAAGTAGACTATAAATCAGAGGCGCAACAGGTCAATGTATGCAAGGGATTATTTTATAAAATGAAAACGCTGAAGATGTAAGTGTTAAGTACCAGTGCACTCATTTTTTTGATAAATAAGTACCAGTGCACACTTTAAGTTGATTAAACCAAATATATATATATATATATATACTTGTCAATTTAAATTTAACTCAATAACTACCTATGATTGTACTTGTTTAGTGAGATGTAAAAGTCTATTGGAAAGAAAATTCACACTCTTTTTTGAGTGAAATTTAGAGTTCCTTGCATAATGCATTTAAGTGCTCAAAACTGAATACATTCTGTGTTTTCACAATTAAGTACATTTGACTTATCAATTATCATTAAATGTTGAATTTTCCCAGTGGAAGGTAGTTTTTATTTTAATTCAGTACTTAATTATTTCAGCACTAGAAATTCAATACTAAAAATTTATAGTTTTATGAAACAGACCCTTAGCTTTGAATTTTGCATTATAAATGTTTCTGAAAGAAGCCATTAAAACTTTGCACTTTTTTTGGCACTTAATAAGAGTTGTCAAGAAGAATGCATAAAAGTTGTTGCAAGCTA
>CM065380.1:42500-65000 GCA_033060915.1 Euryodendron excelsum | reverse complement strand
CGAAAACAAGAATCAGCACCAAGCACGAATCAGCAAGCTCGAACTCAACCTTCGGACTTCTGCTGTATACCTCGTACACGCCTTGCTCTATAGAGAGTGGGCTCGCTGCTGCTAGGGTTTCTCTTCCTCACAAAATCGTGTATCTCTCAATTATGTGTAGAGTGTGTAACCCTAGCAGCTTTTAGAGCGCGTATATATATAGGCTACAACAGGGACCATAGGATTAGTATAATTAGGGCTTCCTACGCAAATAAGGATTCCTAATCCAACCAGGATTAACCTTTATTTACGTAAATTATAATTCATACCACTAAGGAATTATAATTGCACTCCCTGTTATACTAGAAATTATATTTCGAGCTCCATATTATTAAATGCTTATTTATCTCCCCACGTTAAGATTACAGATACCCGTCTATTAAATTAAATTACTGACAATTAAATTTAATAGACTTATTTAATTCCTTGAGACCTTCCACTTAACTTATTTGATATGTCGGATTCATAATCCACCTGCAGGGTTTGACATAATCAAAACTTATAAGCATCCTCAAGGGGGTATCATCAATCCCTATACGGGGACGTAGATTCCATCAATAATAAATATTCACCATACACGTAATGTCATTGTCCAACTCACTGAGTTTATTGACCCTTAAAGAATCTCACTCTTCTATGAATCAAAACAATAAATACTACATGCACGTGTCTATTTATTATATTAGGATTAAGAGCATAAGCACTCATAATAATCATGAGGTATTAATCGTTTTATATAGTCAGTATAAAAACAATTATCCCAACACGGTCCTGTTCAATACACACAAAGAGTACTAGTGCAAGGAGTTGGAATTATACCATTCCCCACAGTCAAGACAGACCTATTAAAACCTTGTACTACAGTCCTACTGATAGTGTGTCCATTTCCATCTAAGACTGCGAACGATTAACTTATATTCCATAAGAACCGATGATCTGATCTTCCGTGTGTAAGTCGTACTCTACACACCAAATCATTTACTATATAGAATAAGAGACACACATGCATAGTCATTAAATAAATAACGCAATGCAAACATTTCTCACACAGATTCTCATTAAAATGGAATAATTAATTTATTAATAAATACTAAAGTCACTTCACAAAGCATGTCTTTTAGTATAAATTTCCAACAGGCACGTCAATCGGTTTCCTGGTTTAGAAGTTATGGAGAGTTTTGAAATTCCAGAACTCATGTTCTCGGGGGAAGGCAAAATTGGCCGTTGGGGTACTGAAATGGCGAGAAAGGCTCCGGAGAGTGCAAAACTTAGCAAGAGGCACTGGTGTGACACGAGTGACGTGTGGGAGTTGACGGCACGTCAATCAGTTTCTCAGTTTGGAAGTTATGCAAAGTTTTGGAATTCCGAAACTTATATTTTCGGAGTTAGGCCAACTCGCCCATTGGGGTACCAAAATGGTGAGAAGGGCTTCAGGGAGTACAAAACTTAGCAAGAGGTACCAGTGTGACACGAGTGACGTATGGGAGTTGACGGCACGTTAATCGGTTTCCTGGTTTAGAAGTTATGCAAAGTTTCGGAATTTCAAAACTTAGGTTCTCGAGAAGAAGGCGACATCAGCTGTTGGGGTACCAAAATGGCGAGGAAGGGTCTGGGGAGTGTGAAACTTGGTGAGAGGCACTGGTGTGACACGAGTGACGTGTGGGAGTTGACGACATGTTAATCGGTTTCTCGGTTTGGAAGTTATGCAAAGTTTCGAAATTCCGGAACTTATGTTTTCGGAGTTAGGCCAACTCGGCCATTGGGGTACCGAAATGGCGAGAAAGGGTTTGAGTAGTGCGAAACTTAGCAAGAGGTACCGGTGTGACATGAGTGACGTGTGAAAGTTAATGACACGTCAAACGGACCCTTAGTTTGGAAGTTATGGATTTTTAACTATTTGGGGGAATTGCTGATATGAAACCGCCAATTCAATTAGCGGTTTCAGTGAAATCGCTAATTGAATTGGTGATTTTATTAAAATGCTAATCCAATTAGCGGTTTCATTAAAATCGTTAATTCAATTGGCGATTGTTTGCGGTGTATATACGGTTGTACAATATGACTTAAAAACGCTTATTCGATTAGCGTTTTCAATAAAAATGCCAATTGAATTGGCAATGAATTTGGCTTGCGGCATAAAGTTAAAACACTACTCAATTGTGGAATTAAGTTTATTTTTGCTCTGTGTCAGGGAAACTTGCCTATCCTAGCTTGACCTGACATTGCAACGTGAAAGGCGTGCACTCCGGATTTTCTTTCCTATGTGCAATGGCCCATGGCAAACCACCATTTATTAAAGCTATTACACCCCCCCCCCCCCCCAAAAAAAAAGAAAAAAGCAAAAAAAAAAATATCTTAGTTTCAAAATAAAATATTAGAAAATTTAAGATTTAAACAATGGTGTGAATTTACATTTGAATGAGATAGTATAACTATTTAGAAACTGGAAAGAAAAATATTAAAGTCACCTAAAAATTTTAAAAATGAAAGAAAATGAACATATTAAGAAGAAAAATGTAATCTTAAAGCCTGTTTATAACTTATGGAAATGAAAGAAGAAGGTAGGATAAGGAAGTAAATGAAAAACTGTAAAGAAATTAGTTATTTTCTCCATTTAGTTTTGTGAATTAAAAAAAAAAGGGGGAATAAAATAACTTTTTTGTGTTTCAAATTTAAAGAAAATAGGAAATAAATAATAGGGTAACTATTAAAATAAAAATTTTAAAAATTAAAAGCAAAATAATCTTCCCTTATTTTTCTTTTTATTTTTTTCCTCTCCCCTTATTTTTCCTTTATTGCCTAATAATATGGGCTTGGTGTCTTAATAAACAAGGGGATAGTTCATCCTGTCGTGAGTTTGGAACATAGCACAGGGTGAGATTTTGTCATTAAGAACAAAATAAGATTGAGCCTACTCCGCTGCCATATCTAATGAGCAAGTGCACCAACAGTTTCGATAAAATATACACATTCTGATGTATTGGTTGGTAAGTTCTAGAAATTGATATTTCTCTAGATTATGTTGAATATTTATCATATTTTTTTAAATTGAGTGCCTCATTTTCTTGCTTTTCTTCCTTGTTTACTTCTTCATTTTTAATTTTCAAGTGATTTTACCTTGTTATAGTTTTTGCATTCTCACACTTCCTGGTTTAGATTTGAATTATTATTATTAAAGGCTCTAAACACACACGGAAATTAGGTGAACATATATTTGATTTGCCGCCGCAATCAAACAATAGCTTACTTTAATTGGCACCAAAAAGAAAACCTTCACTTCAGTCAGAGGAAACTTTTGAAGCCTCCAGTCAATAGCAGTGGATTCTTTCGATATATTACCCATCCACTTGCTTCCATGGCATATGACGTGACAAAACTGACCAGCAATTAAGAAATAGTTTGGATTCAACTCATGATACAAGCATTCAGCAATGCCCGATCACGTCACAGCCTAACACGGTAACAGTGCATATTAAAAATGTAGAACAGGGAAATAAATTAAAAAGGTCATTGCCCAATGTCAATACAAGGTGGCTATAGTTTGTCCCTCCATTATTCTTTTATTTATCACAATGCTTGCACTACCTTTCTTTCATCTTAATACACAGCACGTATAGTCATATTTATTAGATTAAATTCCATGACTTACAGATAGCACTCTCTACATAGAATAATCTAATGTCAAATTGACACATCCTGAGTAGCATCCATACTGGTAAACTCTTTTATCAAGTTTTTGGATGAAGGCAAGCCAGCAACCACATCATCTTCAATGCCACACTCATTTGTTCCTCGTTTGATCTTGAAGTATCCATCCTGCCATTTAAAACGCTAGTTGAGTATTTAATAGGGCCATACTTTAATGTAGCTAATATCATGGGAATAAAATAAAAGACATGCAGAACATACATCACCCCAGCTTCTATTCCACTGATTAGCAAGAAGCTGCAACACCGTGAAAGTATACGATGAGGATACAGTCTTAAATATGGATTTATGGTTGAAATCCGTATGATGATAATGAGGAACATATAAACCTACCCAATAATCCTCCCCGTCATCAGTAGTTCCCCATCCAATTAGCTTTACAGCATGACCTCCCATGACATCACCTGTAATGTGCTTGTAAACTCCTGACTTGTAATGAGCAAAATCCTGTTCCACCACATGTATAACAGTCAAATACAAAACGACAATAAAATTCATAACCGCATAAGAAATCACTTTTGGGGCACACAGCATTTTGCAGATGAAGTGGAGAAAAACAAAAGGAACAGATACTTAAAAGACCAAATTTATCAGAATGTGATCATCACACTATGTCACAGTCATCCTGTTTCCCCCCCAACTGAGGGTTATCTAATGTCCAAAGGACGCACCCATATTTCTTCAGCTTCACTAACTTGCATTATTGGTTGGAAGGCCAAACTAAACACAACCAAATCACATCCACCATAGGAGTTCATGAGAGTTTTCTTTTACCTCATAAACAGTGAAAGAGACCTCAACTGGTCCATTCTTGTAAACTTCTGCCATGATATTGTAAGGAGCTGAGTGGATTCTATACGCCCTGACACTGAAATGTTTTGACTCCCTCCAGAGCAGGTTCTTGTTTACACACTTCCTCTTACACTTTGGTGTGGGATATGCAGGTTCACAACCCGGGTGCAAACATCCAGCATCATCAAAATATGGGTCACACTGCCAGAATAATGTTTTTTTGAGATATTTAAGAACGCATCTCAGCCATGGATGTGAAGCTGGCACAAAAGAGTTATCATCTTTGAAAGATAAAGGAAAACCAGTGTAAGGAGTAAAATAATAATCAATAAGAGAGAGCTTTAAGATACTATACCAATAATTTGAAGTGCAGTAAATTAACCAATGAAGCCATTCATAACTTTATTAAAGAGCACAAATATTCCTACCTCTTCAGTGACGACACCATGGTGGGCGAAGTATCGCCATGCATAAAGAGGATAACCACCATCACAACCGCCGCCGCACATAAAGCCACAGCAGGCTAAGAGATCATTAACAGATAGAGAAACATTCTGCAATAAACAAATGGCAAAAAATATATATATATCTAGATATATGTTTGTAACAGAAAATAGGACTTTTTAAGTTTGCTTTCTGCGAAGAGTAGACCTTACCATGCCAAAATGGGTACAAAAACGATCAGATAGTGACTCCACAGCACCAAAAGCCCAACAAGAACCACAATGACCCTGATTTACAGAAAATCAGATCAGCTGAGAAATCCATAAGGCTCGTATTTGTTGAAAGCAAAAAATGGAAATGCAATGTGAGTCACCTGATCTTTAATGTGGAGCGCATTCCAGCGGTTAACATAGAAAAGGACAAAGTATTAGCATCGTTAGAAAGAATCATAAATTAACTAACACCAAGCAAGTAACCAACCAAGAATTTTTCCAATGGTGCTACATTGAGGCCAAGCTGTTCTGGCATCAAATTGATTGGGCAACTTCAGGGTTTTTGGATGAGTGATAACAGGAATGTCCTTCAAATCATGCTCCGGTGTTGGTTTGACTCCAAGAAGGTGCTTAAATTGGCCAACCTGCAAACCGAGGGGGAAAAAAACTTGGCAGCAACAGGGCATAGAAGAAAACTGAAAGTTACCTATGTTCTAAAAGAATATGAACGATTTAGCACAAACAAGGTCTCCCAGTTGAAAAGACTCACGGTGTAATTAGAGAATCGTGGACTCATATCAGCTTTCCATCCAGCTCTGGGGTTTCCATTAACAAGATTAATGATCGACTCCTGGAGATGGCAAGAGTTTCACAATTGGGAATTAAACCCAAATTAGACCTGGACAAGCTTATACATTTTATAAAAGCAAGAAAGTACCTGAAGAATCTTAGGAAGTGATTCTGCTGCAACAAGCTGCATATAGAACCAAATAAGTCCTAAAGATTCAGATTTAAATTCATGAAGAAGCAACGAAAGGGTGCAACCTATAAAGCCAACAAGACTCAGCTCTCCTATAAAGTCAACTAAAGCAAAAGAAAAATCACAAAAATTCCCTGTAAGCCAAAACTGGAAACAATTAAGTAAAGAAGACATCTTAGGATTGTGTATTATAGTCTCACCGTCCAAATGCACCACATCAAGCACATAGGTGCCTGTGCCTCCATCAAGGCCTTCCTTACAGATGAAGCACCATAGCAAATCAAGAACAGAGGTGAGAAGAGGGAAAGATTAGGAGGGGGAAGAAGAAGAAGAAGAAGAGAGATGAAGAAAAACAAAGAGGAAGAAAGACACAGCCGAGAGAGAGAGAGAGAGAGAGAGAGGTAAGGGAAGCTCTGTTATCCATTGAGCCTACATTTATAGTCAAATCCACAAAGGAGACAAAACAAAGAAAATATCCACTGAATTATAGCCTAGAATTAAGAAGGGAAAAAATTAATTAGGCCCTAGTTATTTCTAATATCTTGGCCTAAAAATGTCTACCTTCATCTAGGCCCAAAATACATGAAGGGAGAGGCATCTCTCCACGATTCCTACATGTATATCACCAATCAGGTAGTGGAGTTCAAATCCCCTCTTCCCAAATTATCAAGACTGAGGATCGAATCCAAAATCACCATCCATACAAGTTACTGCAATATTGTGGAACCCCTGAGTCCCTGAACTCCATAAATGATTTCAAGGAATCCCCTAATTCCTCCTTTACAGCTAAGAGATCAATAGGATTTGACAAAAGGCCTCCCACCCTGATCTTTCCATTTCAATACATCCACCCTCTTCCTAGAAACCTCCACCCCAAAAAGAGTCTCAAATAATTCTGCAACTGCCTCCTAAGAATTAAGTTTAAATTCAGAATGAAGGAAAACTACCCAACAAAGACATATCGAGTAAAATAGGCGACATGGAAATAGATGTGAGGAAGGACTTGGAAAAATCAAGCTTTGTTATTATGAAAAATCACTGCTAAGGTTTTGCATTAAATAGGTTCAAGGTGACTACTAAAATATTTAAGAGGGTCTTAGAACAGATTATGAGAACACCTTTACTGGTTTTGCAGTATGCTTTTGGTTAAAATAATATCTTTGTCTAGCTGCTGAAGGATTAATGAAAACATTAATAGAATAAGAACAAGAAGAGTAACATGAAGAATAAATAGAACAGGATAGAAAATAAAGAGGGAAAAGGAAGTCACAATCTCCCCAACTACATTAGGTTTGGGCGATGCCCCATGATTGAAACCTTAATTCTTCTATACACTGATTGTATTCTGTGTTACAAAGTTTAAACCAGCTGCTGTCTCAAACTCACTTCAGCTCCTATATTATTCACATCCAGGGAAACTCTTCATGGTGAAAAGAGAGAATCTTGAGGGCCTTGTAGGATATCACAGGTCACCATAGCATTTCCGTGGTTAATTTTCTTTTGAATAAAACCTTCACTTTTGCTGGTTTCTAATTTACTTTTTGATTTTTTTATAAATATGTCAGCGGAGAGGGAATATGTTCCATTACAAGATTGCTTACAATTAGAGTAAAGAACATAAAATTGAAATATGCACAGTGACTATAGGCTATTTCTGACAACTCAACATGCAATAAGTAAAAGAGAGTGTTGCTACTTTTATTAAAATCAACAGAAATGCATGGAATAGGGTTCTTTTACTAATAAAAGAATAGCTACTAAAACCAGCAAATAAGTTGAGAGTGTTCTGAAGGTCATTCCAATTAAGAAAGAAACCTAGAGCAGAAAGTTCTAACGAGATTTCTTACCAGTACTCACAATAGCCCAATATGTCCACTAGAGTGCACCAAGTCCAATGATCCTTTCACAATCGGTACATATCAGGCACATTAAAATTGTAACACTTTCACGCTCTATCAACCAAATTTTACATCAAAACCAAAAGTACCTGTTCAATAGAGTAAGCCCATGTACTATAAAATTCTTACATTCTCCCCTTAGCTGACATCAATTACACAACTGTGATCCTACAACTTCTGTTACAAGTGATTTTATGCACTAGCCTAGAATGAATAGCACCTTAGAATTCTAACCTTCATACAAGAAGACCATTACCATCTAATCAAGGAATCACAAAAGTTTTATGATAAAACCTTTAGCAACATAAGATCCTTTGTGTTACAAATTCTAACATCCTTGTTTACATAGGCACGGACAATTATGAGAAGTTCAAAAAGCAGCAATGCTAGGTGTGACTGATCATGCTAATTATGACTAGTCATCCATCCTAATGGTTTCCAACAGATTATTTTCTTCTTATAAACTGAAGCCCTTCAAGAGGTCCCTAGGCATCATTTCTTAAGATGTTTGTAGATGTCAATTAAAGTCCCTGAATGTGCTAAAGAAACATATCCAATGACTTAAGTATTCAACTACATATCAAGATAATATATTTGATGATGGAAAAAAGAGTAGTAAGTACAGTCTGATGACGCTTTTCGAATCCTGTTGATAAGTAAAAAAGCAACTATTATTATAGTGGATAACTACATGCATATGTGGGTTTACATGCACACAAGTAAACATATAAATAGCACATGTATTGCAGTAGTGGTAAATATGTACATGCGAATGCACAAATGGTTGCATGTATCGATATGAAAATGCACAAGCAGCCCATCAATTGCATGACACATGAACATAAGAAGATTGGTGACCATTTGGGGTATTAAACCACGCAAACTACAAGATAAAGACAAGTGGCACTGTCAAACTAGTGAAATGTGGCCATATAGGTGGCGTGAGATGGCTGTAACACATAGACCAGTCAGAGAAACAAAAAAGGCGTCAAGTTTTAACCTTGAGAATTTGAGCAGATCAAGAGCGGAAAACATGGTAACTGATAGTAACAGCTAACAACTGCTATTACTTATCTATATTATACTAATAATGCAACACTCCAGTTTGGTGAGGATCTGTCATGCTTTTTAAATTCTCCACATTGACCTCATGGTTAAATTGTTTACATACTATTTTAATTTGACTTTTAAGGGTAAAGTCGTCAAATTCACTGTTACGTTAACTGCTCCTGTACAATAGTTTCCCTCTTCCACATCTCCTACAATCTTATTCAGTTATCGTGGACGCTAGATAGTAAGCAATGGTAAACTGAAACAGAATTTTGAATCAAACTATATATAAGTGCCAGGCATGATAAGTCCTTTTTACCGTTTCACGCTCACACTCTAATTCAGTTACCAAGATTGCCAACTGATAACAACTCTATTTCATGATCTCTTCGACCTCTAAATCCCAAAAGAACAAATATGATGCGGAGCAAATGAGACGGAGACGATTATGATCCAGCTCAACCAACCAAAGAATCAAAAAATGAAGAAGAAGACTCTAATCTCAACATCGATTTCTTCTCAGTTCTCTCGAAGCCCAAGATAAATTTCTTACATGCTTTCATAGTCTTTTCCTACAAATTAGGGTCATTCACCAGATCTATCATTCTAAACACCAACCCACTTTCTCTCTCTCTATATGTGTTTGTGTGTGTACATATTTCATGCTCGCTTTTTACTATATTTTCTGCACTTGATGTTCGTTATGCATACTTTGGATGATTAATTTGTCCCATTTACTTTCAGACCAACAAAAACCAAGCTATACTGTCAGTTAAAGGAGTTCATGCTTTGGTTTATTTGTAGACGGTCTTATTCAATTTCTCTTGATTTTTAATTCTTAACTGATGCATTGGCTTGGTTTGGACAGAAATGGCACCATATAAGCAAAAAAGACCAGGATAGTTCTACTTTAAGATTTCAAGAAATAAAAAAGTCTTATTAGAGTTAGCTTTTTAGGGGGTAAGTAAGATTATATTTACATAAAGGTGATCAATAATTGTACAAAATACAAAAGGGGCACACCACAGTCCCAATGCACATAGAAAGGAGATCACTTCCTTATAGATGAGAGCTATCCTATCAATGCAATATATTTATGAATCCTTATGCTACAGCAACAAAACAGCCAATAGCGTAATACATAAAACACAAAAATTTATTGTAGTTGCACTCATGAACTTCAATAAAATCTCATATTGCCATTCAAATGAGACATATTACACACGTATCACTTACAAAAGCTAGTAAAAAAATATATATATTTTGCTTGCAACTGCTATTGGAGGCTTTTGAATTTAAGAAACTACGGAGTACAGAAGTAACAGCTGAATCAACAGTTAAAAGCTTCAGGTTATAAATAGCCATTGGACTCAAGGACACCTTTTCAACACCCCACAACGGATGTTATTTTAGGAGTAGCAGTAACTTAGCAGCATAAGAGTAGTTAAGAAGACATATTTAAAAGAACAGGTAAAAAGACAAATCAAATAGAGAGAGTGGCTCAAGCATAAGAGTCGTTCAGTAGCTAGTTTCTCAGGCGCTTCCATCCCAGCTCTTCATAAATAGCTTCATAAGTTCATAAATTCAGTTTTGTCCCTGTTTATTTTAAGTCATTTGGAAACTCATTCTTGCATGGTCCTGAAACATGGCAACCAAACTCCAGTCACAATCACAATCACAATCACATGATCTGTGCAATTCTATCCATCGATTGACCATGGACCCCACCTTGGAAACAGTTGAACCCTCTAATAATTAACATTTACTAACTTAATAATCTCCATAATTAAATATTTTCCGAGAAATTAAGTTTGTTTCTCGGTGGACAATTATAATCGTACCAACTGATAAGTTTTCGAGAAAATTCCGAGTATCCAAGTAACTTCAATTTTGAAAGAAAAACGAAATGAGCTGAGGCTGGGTCACAACTAGACGATGGAGATCCTCAGCCTCTAAAGCCCAGCCACATCAATAGGATCAGAAACAATAAAAGCAGGCTACACTCGTATATTAGTTGCAAAAATAAAAATAAAGCAAACAATATAAAGGAGAAGATAGTCAGCAGATCACCTCAACCCAGCCAAATCGATCAGATCCGAAACAATAAAAGCTTCATAAAGGAAAAAACCAAAAAGGATAAGGACGGAGAAAATGACCAAGGTAATTAGCAACCTGTAGTTGAAACGTGGAGATGAACCCCCAAAGTAGCAGAGTCGCCAGGTACAGCCGGGCCTTGGCCATTTTCCTCCCACGAATCGTCTGGAAAACGGGGAGGACTACAGCTGATCTTGAGCTTTGAAGGGCAGAGGGAATCCGAAAGGGTAGTATTTAATTATTTACTGGAGGGTGTGCAATTTTTTTATTTTTACCGAAGATAGTAGTTGGTCTGTTTATGATCTTTATCAACTGAATTGGTTGTCTGGACTCTGATGATGTTATCAGGATCAAATTATTAAGAAGCAAATTATTTGAAACAGTAATAAAATAAATTTAATAAAACAATTTGAAAAAAAAAAATCATGCTATGCTACCCAATTTTAAATATACCAAATGGGTTCTCCTTTTATATATATATATACATGTATATATATTAGAACAGATGACAAATCTAATATGTGCGCTAAAGAAAATCTTTTAACCATTTTTAATACTAAAAATGTAATTTGTAATAGTGATAAATACAAAAATATTTTTAAAATATGACTAAGTATCACTAAATCCTAAACTTTAAAACATAATTCATTGACCCCTCAAACTATCAATTTGTAGCAATTAACAATTTATGTTACCAATTCATTAAGTAAGTGATTAACATATTATCACATAACTTGCACATATTTATTAAAGTATGATTTTATAATTAAATTAATTTTATCTTATTATAATAATTGGCTAATAGTTAAAATGCCCAAAAGATTGTTATGTAAATATATGAGTCATTCAATGAGTATTTCAATCATTAAATAATTATTATAAAAACATAAGTTTAATTGAGGTATAAATTTATATTTCATTAATATGTGTAAGTCACGTGATAATTTTTCATATGCATGACTAACAATTTGCTAGCATACTATTATTTATTTTTTTGGGTCAACGGTCAGGGTGATTGGGCCAACCTGTGCACATCTCGTCTAATCTCCTTTCCAGTCCGGTCAAAGGCAAGTTATTCACGTTGAGATTAGAGTGTTCACAAGGTGTTAATTGGTACAAATTAATAATTCAGGTGAAACATCTCACATTTTAGAGTTTAGAGAGCTATCGTAATAATGAATTATAGTGTTTTTTTATTTTATTGGGATTGAGTTATAAGTGACAAAGTGTTTTTGTTGTTACTTCTTTCTAATATTACGTACAAGCATATGTTAGCAATGTTAGGAATTTATACTAAAAGACATATTTTATGTAATGACTTTAGTATTTATTAATAAATTAATTATTTCATTTTAATGAGAATCTACGTGAGTAATATTTGCATTGCATTATTTATTTAATGATTATGCATGTATGTCTCTTATTCTATATAATAGATGATTTGGTGTGTAGAGTATAGTTTATACATGGAAGATTAAATCATCGATTCTTATAGAATATAAGTTTGTTGTTCACAGTCTTAGATGGAACTGGACACACAATCAGTAGGACTATAGTATAAGATTTTAATAGGTCTATATTGACTATAAAAAACGGTATAGTTTTAACTCTTTGCACTAGTACACTTTGTGTGTATTGAACATGACAGTGTTGAGGTACTTGTTTTATACTGACTATATAAAATAATTAATACATCATAATTATTATGAGTGTTTATGCTCTTAATCCTAATATAATAAATAGACACGTACATATAATGTTTATAATTTTGAATAAAAGAGTGAGATTTTTTGTAGATCAATAAACTTAGTGAGTTGGACAATAATATTACATGTATGGTGAATATTAATTATTGATGAAATCTACTCTTCGGTATAAGAATTGATGATACCCCTTAAGTCTATTAAATTTAATTGTCAGTAATTTAATTTAATAGACGGGTATCTGTAATGTTAACGTGGGGAGATAAATAAACATTTAATAATATGGAGCTCGAAACATAATTCCTAGTATGACATGAAGTACAATTATAATTCATTAGTGATATGAATTATAATTTACATAAATAGGAATTAATTCTGATTGGATTAAGAATACTTATTTACATAAGAAACCCTAATTATTTTAATCCTATGGTTTCTGTTGTAACCTCTATATATACGCATTCTAAGAGTAGTTAGGGTTACACTTTGCTCGAGAGCTACACGTTTTTGTGAAAAAGAAAAATCCTAACAGTTGCGAGCCCACTCTCTCTAAAGTAAGATGTATACAAGGGATACGACAGAAGTTCGAAAGTTAATTTTGAGCAGTTGATTCGTACTTGTTGCTGTTACTTCTTATTCGGGATCAAATCAGAGAAATCTTGAAGGTATGATTCTAATCATATAAATTAAGCTATGTTAATCAAGTCAGAATTTTTGATAGTATACGTATGCACCATAGCCAAGTTATGAGAAATTTCGTAGTCCCCAATAAGCAAGACCCATTATATTAACACTAGCCGTGATGCGAATGAATATTCTTTTTATTTTATTTTGATGCTTCAAAATGAACAACAAAAGCTAAGAACACACAGCTACAAAACCTAATGTATCTCCTACCAAGAGAGGCTTAAGCTCATTAGGTGGATCATCCAAAATAACAAGTCTAGCAATTTGATTTGTTCTCATGTTTGTTAATTTGTCAGTGCAGTTATTCCCTTCTCTACACAAATATTCTAAGATTATGTGAAGCTTCAAGAAAATATATATATTTAGTTTAAAAATACCATTAAATATATAAAAAAAAGAAAAAAATTGGCATAGTTTCATCTTTTAAGTAATTATTATGAGTTTACAGTAAATTCTATGTGGATCAAATCTTTTTGTTTTTTTATTTTTACAAAAGATTTAGGTGGATGCATGAGTTATGTACAGCGCGTCAAGATAGGGCACGCATAGAATGCCTTCCATTGCATCACCATGAGAAGTCGGACCTGAGACCGACGTCAAAGCGGCCAAAATAAAACAGTTACGTTACGTACTCACGGTAAATTGAAACAAAAGAAATTAAGAAAAAAACCACTATCCTATACCACCGAAATAAACTAGTCTAAATCAAATTATAACCAACAAACGTAACTTCCAAGGATGGATTGAACTAAATAAATTAAGAGAACATAATCTATTTGGTCAAAAAATTCATCAAATTTAGAGTTAAAGCAACAATATTTATTTTGGAAGTTAGCTAGTGACAAATTTTAAGTGGGAAGATTGTGCCAACTACTATCACTAATCTTTAAGCATTTACAATACGAGACTTACTAAATACATAAAAAGTAAATTTCATTATGGAAGTTAAATTTCAAAATTTTATGTTAAATTTTACGTTTTCAGTGATTATATTAATGCACTCGATTTACAATTCATTTATAACAAATGGACTTATGCAATTAACATGGTTATAAATTAATATAGATTCTTAGCGAAACCTTAAGAATATGTATTTTCTATTGCATTCTAAGGATTTTTATTACAATAAATTGATAGTATTTAATTTTAGAATATCATATTTACTACAACTCATATTAGATGTGTAACGTTTAAGAATAAAAAATAGTTCTTTATTTTGATAATTCTTTTTGAAATTTTATTTTCTATATCTGTGCATAGCACAGATAATTTTTTCCAAAACTTTTGGCGAAGTGCAAGAGTTCTTTTAAGGTCTTTACCTTGGTAATTACTTGATTTGTGTGGGATTGAAAGACTATGCAGACTTTAAAATTAATCGAGGTGTGCACAAATTACTCCGAATACCCGTTAGCAAAAGAAAAAAAAAAAAAAAATATGCAAGTATACTCAAATCACATGAGATAATTTTCCTAGTGGGGGAGGGATAAATCTTGATGCAAAATTGACGTGGAAATAATTGATGACGTGGTATGGGTTGGCCCGAGAGATACACGAATCCAACGCGAGGAATTCGTGTGCAGGAACGTGCAAGTAGGGGGAGGCGGCATGGCTTGCCACGTCGGAGTTCCTTATAAAACATGGAGGTAGAGAATCGAAAAGGCGCATCACATTGCATCGCATCAGGGACGGGGTAGAAACTAGACACGCACGGCAGGAAAAGATTCTACCTCAAGAATCGCTGTCTGTCCTAACCCCATTGATCAGCTTTATTGGTGCGTGCTTCCTTTCCCCAGTGCCTTGAGGGGGTTAGGATTTTGCCGCCTTCAAAATCGTGGAGTTTCTTATTTATTTGTTTAAACCTCTCTGCATCATCCTCTTATCGTCCTTTTTTTCTTCTGAGATTTTGGGAATTCTGTGTTCGTGTCTAGCTCTTTGATACTTTTGATCTTTGAGAATTGGGAAGCACAATTACAAGTTCAGATGGCATCGCTACGGGTGCGTTGGGCCCACAATGGTGGATTTGTGACCTTCTCATCCTCTGTAAATTCAGAGACGCACGGTTGCATGGGTTGGACTAAATATTTTTCCAGACAAGTGAACAAGAACTTCTTGACGGTTCACAAGCCGCATCAGCAGATGGCACAGGGCCACGGTTTCCGTCTGAGTGTTGCTGCTAACAGGGGCTACAAGAGCAACAGCATGAACAGAATCTACAACTCATCCAGTTTCGAGCATTTGATTCATTCAGATGGTACCTGCGTCGACTGGTCGGAGATCAGTAACGTTCGCACAAAGAAAAGGATTATTGACAAGGAGGACGACAATTCTAAAAAACTTGACCAGTGGATGAGAGACTCTGTTGTAGAGGTCAGTCAGAATTCATCTAATGCTATATCATCGCCCTTCTGCAGTAATGCTTTCTTTGTTCTTCTTTTAAATTTCCCCTTGGTTTGGCAGTTGGCACTAAGACTTCCCCACTCATTTTCACTAGAATAGGTGAGTCAGGAAGGAGCTTTGCCCTTTGTGAGGGGTCATTGGTTGTGAAGAAAGGAAATTTTGCAGAAAAGTTATATAGAAAACCTTACCAAAATGTTGTGATGAATTTTTTTTTTCTTTCTAAAAACTGAAAGCATCATTCAAATTTCGTATTTGTAGCATTACTAGTGAACAAATTGTCTCAAGCCTTGACTACGGACGGCATACAAAAAGCTCTATTTGTAGTCGTCACCCTGATCTTGATGTAAGATTATGCTTACCCAAATGTCTTGTGGACTTTTTTTCCTTCTTTCTTCTGGGTAATTTTTTGTTTTGTTGTTTGGTATTTGTTATTTTAGTCTTTCTTGCAATCTCTCCCAGAACAGAATTATGCTTCTTTGATTTGTATTATATTTCTTACTGATACCTTCTTTGGGCCATGTTTTGTAGATTGTGAGTAACATTGGCGGAGCACCTTTGCTGGTGCACATTTATTCTGATGACGTAAGGAAAGAATCATCAGCAAAAGCCGCAATTAGATTGGTCATAGAGAAAGCTGTTGCCGAGAGCTGGCCTATCATTAGGGGAAGATGGGATGGGGGAAGCCCCACCCCGAACGGCGTTATTTTGGTGGAAGAACTCAAAAGCACAGAAGTTATCAGTCTTGATGAAGAGAAGCGGAATGATATAGGCATCAACAACCCACTGCACTCAACAACTAGAATATGGGGGGTACTTATTCAAGCTAAAGGGCTTAACTGCACTGCTTGCTACATCCTCAAAACCTGTCGAGTTCAGACCTTTTTGGGGTTCTGCACCCACTTTTGTTTACTTAGGGTCGAGTGCTTCGTAGAAAATGCAGAAATTCAGCTGAAGAAATTGTGGCTGCAGAGATAGTGGATCTGTGTGAGGTTTACTTCTATAATATCCTTAAGGTTGCAGAGATGCTTTGTACATTCTGTTTCTGGAGGTGATGAACACTTATTAATAATTTACTACACTTCGTGAATGGGTATGGAGTAGATGGTGTTGGAGCCGACACTGGTAATGAAGACACATGAACTTCATTTGAACATTGTTTTCTTCAAACACCTCAAAAAAGAAAATAAAAAAAAAATTAAATTAAATTTCGGTTGGAAAAAATTGAAAAAGACAAAAAAATAAAAAACCCAAAAAAAAGTCATACCAAACAGTGTTTATATAGTTTTGTCTTTTTCTCATTTATTATATTATTTATATGTTTATAAATTAAATTTTGTTGGATAATGGGAAAATTGTCATATTAAAAATTTTAGATGATTAGGGTAAACTAAATGTGTGCATTAGTGAAATTTTGAACTATTTGGATTTGGGATCGTTTGGAGGTGTGCCTGATTAATATCAATTAACCAAGCTAATCAATTTTACTCTAATTAAAATCGCATGCATAAAAAGTAAAGCAATCACACGATTTTGTTGTGGAAATTCGAACTGGAAAAAATCACGGGAACCCAAATTCTAAGCACTATAAACAATCGAACAATTCACAAGAATACTTACAACTGTACAAATCTGAAACCCACAAATCTAAGTTGAAGTAGAAGCTTGCACACTCATAATTTACTATTCTCTCGTGCTTGAACCACAATGAATACCACCTCGTGAATCCTTATTTTGATGTACCACCAAGACACCTTTTGTCAATGAAGATTTGAAATTGTTCTTCTTGCTAAGGAGACTAGGGTTTTTCTTTGAAGGCTCTTGATTTGTTTCTCAAGTGTGTAAACTTTAGGGGACCCCTCTTTGAAGTATATATAGAAATTGAAACTCTTTGAGATCAAATAGAAATAGTTTCCTAAAACTTCGTTCAGGAGTTTGTTGGGGCAAGCAGGTAGCAAAGGCTATTGGCCGAAAACTTCATTTCTCGTTGGGGCGAGGAGGTGGCGTCACTCAGTCTCCAAAATTCTTCATTCTTGCTAAGGCGAACATGTGGCGAGAAGGTAGCGAACTCTCCAAACTTTGAATTTGAACTCCTTTGTCCTTAAATATATGTCAAAGCCCTACTTAGTATTGTTTTGAACATATAACTAAGTATAAGGACATAAACACAATATTTTTTACCGCAAGATTGTGCCAATTACAATCTAGATTTTACAATCTCCTCCTTTGGTGAATTTGTGACAAAAATTCAACCCCTTTAGACAATTACAACTCAAAAAATCAACTAGAGCCCAAACCAATGCCAATCATGTTTTCAATGACCTGTATAAAACATTTGAAATCTACACATCCAAAACAGAGTCAATAAATGCAAAATGGCATCAAGTTATAAAACTTTTCCCCCTTTTGTCACAAAAGGACAAAGGGTAAGCGTAAAGATATGGATATTAAACGAGTAAGCAATAAGAATCAAACAAACCATATCCAAGGTAAACAAAATTAGCCCATTAACAAAAGAAGTATCAAATTATCCAAGGTACCAAACTACCCAAAACATGATTAGAAAGGTACCAAAACATAACCAAGACCAAAATAGCAAACCCACCAAAAACTACAAAACATAACCAACCAATCATGTCTAGCACATAATAGCAACACAGGGTCAAGTAAAACGGGAGTGAAGGGAAGCAAGCATTAATCCAAGCTTTGACATCTCAGAATGCATCTCATTCAACACTTGATTTTGTGACTCAACATGACCACTCAATTGATCGACCTTGGTATACAGAGAATCAAGATTGCCTTCAACTCGCTTAAGATAATCCATAGAAACCCCAATGCCAACATGCAAACCCTTTTATACAAATTGAGCAAACCCATTAGCTTGACTGGAGCTAGCACACTTCCTGAACTTACTCTTGACCTTGGTCATAGATGTACTCAAGTTGAGGGTGCGAAGGTTCAAAAGACCCATAGTATGCTCAATGCGGTCAGAAGGAAATTGAGGAATACCTTCACGCTCTAAGAACCTAGTTATGAAGGAGGGATAAGGAAGACCCGCTCATTTTAACTCAATTTTGGAGGCACACTTCATGGTCTCAATCATAAACTTAGGGAGGTCAATAGAAAGATCCATGCCAATGGCATACATTCAAAGACACCTTTCAGAATCACAATCATAGGTGTGTGATATAAGGTCAATGTTATATATGATGGATGCAACATGCGATATGGAATAGAAAAAGTGTTATAAGAAATATTCTTTTTTTGCCAAATTTCCTGACTATTAGTGAGAAGGGGGACCACCCTATCAATAAGAGTAAAAGTACTCCAATTAGTGGGAGAATTCTACTGTGGTGGCCTAGGGTGATTATAAAACTCATAGATATCATTCACAAAGAATGTAAAGAGTTGATCCCAAACAAAGTGTCAAAAGTGAGATTATCAGGATCCCATTTGTGAATGTGAGCATAAAATTCCTTAATCACTTCAACAACCACCTCACCATTAGCCTTAAACAAGGAATCCCACTTCCTAGCGGCACAGGTAGTGGCCAAAAAGGTTGTAGGAAAATCAGAGAGAATCACAACCCATTCAATCATCTTGGGGCGAGATTTGAAATACTTGTCATATTGTGTTTCATAGTGAGTGGTGTGAAATCTCTCAACATTCTCAACCCTAGAATGTTTCCCACGAGATTTAGATGCCATAGGTACAATAAATTCACTAAAAGATGAAGAAAGGTGAAAATCCTGAATGCCAAGAACCCTAGGGCTAGAACACTAGAAAACAAGAAAAATGGATTGGTGAAAAGGTAGAAAACAAACCTTAGAGAAGATTAAATGCAATAGAAATTGAGTAGAAGACAGCTACAGATCCAAAACAAAGAGCCCTAGGTCCATGAAAAATCTTGCAGTAGCGAAATCGAGAGAAAGAGAGCACCAACAATTGCAGCTTCTCTGGTTTAAAAAACCTAGATTTGGTTGAGTGGGTAGCAAAAGCCTAGCGAACCCTTTTTTTTTTTTCCTTCTAAAATGAAACGAAATAAAATAAAAACAAGATCATCAATTATCAGAGATATTTAATAAGATAAGAAATAATCAACAACCTCACACATCAATATTGAAAGAGATCTAAAACATTAAGAGACAAATCAAGCATCCAAGACAAATCAACTTTCAAAACCAATTGTCATGAAATGACACAAACTCATGTAAATCAGAAATATTAGTGTGTTGTGTGGAGTGCTAGACACTCACATGAGTTAAGATGCATGGAGGGATCTCTCGATTTACGCTCACATAAAATCATGAAACTTATCAGACAACTAGAAAGTGAACCAGTTAGAATCCAATTGGAAAGTAAGAAGATATTTAGCACTTGCTCCCCCTCAAAAGTATTGTAACATCATGTAATTGGTTAAAGTAATTGATGATATATAAAGATAGTCTTGAATTATATATAAAGTAATTAATTTTGGAGTTCGATGGACCTTTGCTGGACCCTCGATACCTGTCGATGGATCTTGCTAGACCCTCGATACCTATCGATGAAAGAAACAGATTGGGATATTTTTGTTCGGAACTTCGACAGACTTTAAGAGAGGTCGATAGACTTTGCTGGACCCTCGATACTTGTCGATGGAAGAAATAGATTGGGTGTAAATTTGCTGAAGAATTCGCTAGATCTCGCTGGACATTGCGGTCCCTAGGTGACAACTTTGCTGAACCTCGCTGGAAGCGAGATGCGCGAGATTTAAAACCTAGGGATGCCGTCGCAAGTTCTTTTTGACGATTTTGGATGTCCAGAAACCCTAATTTGCCTCATCTATAAATATAAGGCTATGGGTAGGTCAAAATACAAGGCCCAAGGAGGTCAAAACACCTTTGAAAGAATTGATTGCTCAATTATTTTAGATTCAAAGGATTTCTATGAAAGCTGAGCTGCTCCAAAAATCATTCTAAAGGTTTTTACATTTCTTAAAGGGGCTCTTAATTTGCTTCTTATCAACAAATCATCTTCAACCATTAAAGAGGATTGAAGTTTTGAAAGAGTTTGAGATGTAAAATTTGTACTAAGGGGATTTGCACAGTGATCAAGCACGGTAACGGTGAATCATGGAATCAAGCAAGTTTGAGGCAACCAAGAGAATCGAGGAGTTGATTGGGGGTTTGGTTGTAAGGGTTCTTGTAATTGTTTGACGTTAATTCAAGTATTTGATCTAATGGATTGGAGTTCAGCTCCTGGAGGATTCCAGAGGTGTTATGGAGCTCGACACTTAATCAGGCATTGAAGAATTGTATCGAGGGATAGATACATGATCGTAGGATTCGATCAATACAAGAAGAGAACACTTGCAAGCGCGTGGATTCGGCACTCATGGATTGGAAGTATCTAGGGTTGGGTTGTAAGTTGATTCTTTTGTATTCATTCTTCATAATGCTTGGTTGGCTGGACTAGGTCCCGTGGTTTTTTTTTACCCAACTTGGGTTTTTCACCCTAAAATATTGTGTGTCTTGTTTGTGTGTGAATGCTTTCATATTTACTTTTGACTCACGTATATTGCTTGCACTAGATTAAAGGATTACAGTTAAAATAGCAAGGTTGAATTATGACCAATCCATATAACCCTTCAAAAGGTATTTTAGCAAATTCATATATTCAGTTTGTATTTTTTTTTTCAATTGGTATCAGAGTAGGATACTTCAAAACTATATTTTCATTAAAAATTTGTTTTTCAAGAGTGAGATCCTGGATTTCTGAATACATGGATTTACCAAGTGAGGGTTTGTCGAACATGAGTCCTCCTTTGTTAGATGGTTCTAACTATTGTAGATGGTATGAGAGTTTTCATCAAATCTATTGATGAACATGCTTAGATATCCATTGAGAATGTTTGGTGTCTCCCCATGACAACTTTAGGTAGTGAGACTATTCCCAAACCTCAAAAACAATGGAATGACATTAATTTAGAAAAGTATGTTTGGAATGGTAAGGCTACCAATATCATCTTTAACAGTGTCACACATGAGGATTTAAGTAACATATGTATGTGTGAGACTGCTAAAGAAGCATAGGATATTCTTAAAGTTGTTCATGAAAATTCTTATAATATCATGGCATGTACTACATTTACATCTGAACCTATATGGACATCCAATATTTAATCTCATAAAAAACCTAAATATTTTGTCGCATTCAATCCGTCACTTCATAAGAATGTCGGTACGTCTTCATATGCATCTGAGCCTGTTAGTGTTGATGACCTTTGTGGGTCCCAAGAGTTGCGTCAATATGACTCAGATAGTAATGATGACCATAAGAGTGGTGAGGAAGAGGATATTTATCAAACCTATGACAAATTGTATAAGATATGTCTCAAATTGACCAGGAAAAATAGGTCAATTGAAGGAAAGAGACACTCTTAAAGAAGAGGCCGATGAATCTACTACTCTCATTGAGAAATTGAAATCTGATAGGACCACTTTATTTGAAAAGGTCACTACACTACAAAAAGAATTGCATAAATGTGTTGAGACCAATACAGGCCTTAAGGGGAAGGTATTTACACTTGAGTTTGAATTGTCAAAATCTAATGATACTTTCAAAAAGATGAATGCAGATTCCAAAAAAATTGATAAAATTTGGAATGCTCAAAGAAGAGCTTATGATATGACTAGCATTGCATACACTAAGAAAGTTTCTTCATCTTCCCAACA
>CM065380.1:27500-30000 GCA_033060915.1 Euryodendron excelsum | reverse complement strand
TTGATTCCTCAAGGCGGTAAGTCCATTCTGTCCGGCACATTTCTGAGAGAACTTTTCGGAACGGTAAGTCCCTTCAAACCCGTTGACTGGGATGAGATCCCAAGTCCCCTAGATAGTAGAATGGTCCATCTTTGGCGCCTGTTAGCCCGCCAATAAAGAAATGTCCGTTTCGGCACGCCTACTGAGAAAGTTGATTCCTCAGGCGCTAAGTCCACCTAGCAGCTTCTCGAGATTAGGTAGTCTTTGAAATGATCGCGACCCGTTAGAGTAACGGAAATACTCGTAAATATCGCAACCGTCAGAGTGACGGAAACACTCGTAAACAGGTTGATATAGGGAATTGCCAACAAACCCCTATATCACGGGACCGCTATCAGAGTGACGGAAACACTTAATACCCAGGTCAACATCAGTGCCTGCTAGCCCCCTCCGGTGAAAAATGACCAAATTGCCCCTAGGGCCATTTCTGGCATGTTTCTTGAGAAAGTACCTAAGTCCTCAGAATGATAAGTCCACCCTTCCAAGATTGTCTTAAAGACAATCCGGCATGATTAGGTGCCTTCCAGTCGGTTTCGGGTCGATTCCGAGACTCTCTAGTTAAGATGACCATTTTGTCCTTAGGCATTCGAGCACCCCGGGAACCACACCGACTCTGGGTATCAAATCGGTAACCTCCCGGGAAGGCTTTTGATAGTATCTCCGGGCTTCCAATACATTTCTAGATTATTCCAAGTCAGTTTCGGCAAATCTAATGCAAAATGACCGTTTTGCCCCTGGTGGGCTGGTCGCCTTTTCCAATCACACCGGCTCTGGATATCAAACCGGTAACTTCCTGGAACATTTTAAGTAATGTTTCCAAACCTCAAATATTCTTTCGGGACATTCTAAGTCCAACCCGGCAGCTTTCTGACCCAGTTGACCGTTTTGCCCCTAATGGCCCGGTCAACCGCTCCGGCACATCTCGTCATTATTTTTCAAGTCTACTACCCCTGAGACACTATTCTAAGAATTTTTGTCCCTTTTCGGCCCTTTGGGCTATTCCCAACCCTCTAAATCATTCCCGGACCTTCCGGAGTCACTTCTAGTGAAGCTAGGCTAAAAATTACATGGTAGTCACTTGTACAGGTGCCCAAATTTTCTGAAGATACATTGCTTGCCGACTTTAAAACTTTCCTAAGTGGCTGTGGCTCCAAGCCAAAATTTGGCCTAGCGCCACTCCTAGTGGCATTAGAAGGAAATTTTGCCTGGTGCCACTACAACGGGTGCCAGGTCAATCCTCTGTCTATAAATACAGAGCCTCCTCCAGCGTGAAAGGAGTCCACAAATTCAGTCTAAAAACTCTTTTCTTCGATACATAGAGCTCGTAGCCTTTCCAAACCCTAGTTCCCTTTAGGTTTTTCAAAACCTATCCTCCATACACAAACCCTAGTTCCCATACACTCATATACTAGCTTCCGAAGCCTCCATTGAAGACTTGAAGTGCTGTAACTCCAAAACTCTTGAAGATCTGAACAAGTTCTTGAAGATCAAGGCGAAGACCGAAGCAAAGCAAAAAAAACAAAGCAAACCGAGCAAGCAAATAAAAGAAGACACAAGGTAGGCTTCCTATTTACGTTTTTGTAATTTTCCCCTTTCTCTTCTTTCTCCTAACTCACTTAGGTTTTCTTCTATTTTAATCCCTCATCTTCTATCCCCCTTTTCTTGCATGCTTGAAACAAGAGACTTCCCGATTCATGTATAGGATTAGGCTATTGAAAGTCACTGTATCAGGGGCTTTCTCTTAGTCTAACAAGAGACCACGTGGGTTCGGCCCTCTTGATTATGTGGGGAAGCCTTTAACCTTATATGTTCACGACCTCAACTTGTACTGTGCATATCATGATCTTGCATTCTTTCAAAATTCGTTTTCAAACTCGTTTTCAAAACTTGCATTAACATCGTTTTCAAACTTGTATCAAAATCTTCTTTTTCCAAAATTGTTTTCAAAATCACAATCCTAAGGTGATTCTAGCCTTTTCATCATTAGGGTTACTTTAGGAAAGTGTTACATTTAAAGTGACCAATATGGTCCATATTTTCAAAATCCTTGTTATTTTCAAAACCACTATCCTAAAGTGGTTCTAACCTTCCTAATTTTAAAAACGCCCCTTAAGTTTCCTAATCTTAATTCTTCCCTAATTTGAAACTTTCTTAATTCAAAACTTTCCTAAAACGAAACATTTCCTATTTCAAAACTTTTCTTAAAATGAAAACTTTCCTAAATTGAAACTTTCCTAAAACGAAACTTTGCTAAATTGAAACTTTCCTAAAATGAAACTTTCCTAAAGCGAAACTTTCCTAATTTGAACCTTTCCTAAATCTGATCTTTCCCTAATCTTCCCAATCCAAAATTCGAGTCAAATCTTTCTTAAACCTCCAGTATTTCCTTAGTCCTATCTTTCCTAAGTCTAGGTTTGCCAAAACCCTATATTTCCAAATCTAGTCTAAGTTTTCTTCCAAG
>CM065380.1:5000-17500 GCA_033060915.1 Euryodendron excelsum | reverse complement strand
ATCGATTAGAAAACCCTAATTTCCTTTCTCAAAACATGATTTCCACTCTTGCCTCAAAACCTAGGTTTCCAAAATCTCCTTCTTTACATCTAAATCATAAGTTTCCAAAACCTATTTTCTACATTAAAACTATAGTCTTCCAAATCTAGGGTTTCTAAACTTCACCTTCCAAATCCATACCAAATCTAATCTTCCATTTAGGAAACCAAGTCCAATCTTCCATTTAGGAAACTAGATTCTATCCTCCGTTTTTGGAAACAAAATCAAATCACCTCTTTTTAGAAACAAATCCCAATCCTTTGTTTTAGGAAATAAGAATCTCAATCATTCCAAACCCAAATCTTTCCTAATTCAAATATTTCCTAATCCCATACTTTCTTAAACCTAAAGTTTCCAAGACTTAAACATTTAAATCTTTCCTTAAACTTTAAACTTCCAAATCCTTCCCAATCCAACCCTTTCCTAATTCCACACCTTTCCAAAGTTAAACTTTCCAAATCTTTTTTAAACTCAAACCTTTCCTAATTTCAAGAATTTTTAAAACTCAAGTTTTGAATCCTTCTAAAATTCTAAACTTCACTAAACTTCAAATCTTTCCAAATCTAAAACTTTCTAAACTCAAAATTTTCTTACTTTCAAAACTTCCCTATTTCAAAAACATTCCAATTCCGAAACATTCCCATTTCAAACCTTTCCTATTTCGAAAACTTTCCTAATTCGAAACCTTTCCTAAAATGACACTTTCCTAAAATGAAACTTTCCTAAAACGGAACTTTTTCTAATCCGAATTTTTCCTAAATCTTCCAAGTCCAATATTCGAACCAAATCCTTTCTCAAAACTTTTCCAACTCAAGTCAAATCTTTCTTAATCTCAAGTCCTTCCTAAATCCTATCTTCTTAAGTTTAGGTTTCCTAAATCTCTATTTTTCCAAATCAAAGTCCAATCTCTTCCATTTCAAATTCCAATCTTCTATTCTAAATTGAAATCAAATCCAAATTCTAATTCAATTTCTTCTTCCATATCAAAATTTTCTATTTTCAATCGGACTCTTGTCCGAACTACGACTGACTTGATTCCTCAAAAAAGGATACGTTGGCAACTCTCCTGGGTGCGATCACAACCTTTTTCAAGCTTCTATTTCCATAACTCTTTTCAAATCTCCAATTCCATAATCTATTTCAAGTTTCCAATTTCAAAAGTCTATTTTTAATTCTCTATTTCCAATTTTTAAAATTTTCTAAAATCAAATCTAGCTTTTAAAATCTCTTTTCAAATCAAATCAATTTCTTTTCAAATCTATTTCCAAATCTATTTTTCAACTCTCTTTTCTTACACTTGCATATCATGCATCATTCTTTTAAAAAATCTTTTCTAAAGTGGATAGGATTGGATATTTGTTAGTTGAAGACTCTCATAGGTGAATCTAGGGTGAATAGACATGTAAGTACCGCAAGGGCAGGGTAGGGTGATGGCTTAGTACGTCTTCTCTACACGTAACCAACCTCCGAACCTAGGATCACTGTTTTCGAAAGACCAAAATGGAGTTATTTTTTTAAAAAGGGTTTAAATATTTTCCAAAGGTTGCCAAACAACCTGTTTGCCTAAAAACCCTCTCTTGAGGAAATATTTTCAAAATTATTTTCAAAAACCTCAAGTGTAGTCTTCGGATTGTGCGTAGTTTTTAGATGACCTAACTCACCTTAATCAAGTTAGGTGGTGACTCCAAATATTTTTCAAAAGCCCTTTATTCAAATTAAATTTTCAATTCAAATTTAGTCGCACTCATTCTTCTAGGAGGATGAGTTCTAACGAAAGAGTACAATATTTTTTCCGCTTGTGTGTGTATTTCTCGAGTGCAAAAAATCTGGGCGCAACACCGAGGTATCTATTCTTTTCGTACTACCAATTCCTTGTTTTGACTGTATCACACTATGTATCATTTGATAACTACAAAATTCTCTATCTTTGTTTCAATTTAAATTTCAAATGGCGGAATTCAAAAGATATTTAGAACTAGATAGGTCTCAACAACATGACTTTGTATATCCACTTATCTTTCAGGAGTATATTTATGCGCTTTCTCATGATCATGGTTTAAATAGATCGATTTTGTTGGAAAATACAGGCTATGATAATAAATCCAGCTTATTAATTGTGAAACGTTTAATTACTCAAATGTATCAACAGAATCATTTTTTTTTTTTTTCTGCTAATGATTCTAATCAAAATCCATTTTTGGGGCACAACACAAATTTCTATTCTCTAATGATATTAGAAGTATTTGTAGTTTCTGTGGAGATTCCATTTTTTCTACTATTAATATCTTCCCTAGAAGGGAAAGAAATAGTAAAATCTCATAATTTACAATCAATTCATTCAATATTTCCTTTTTTAGAGGATAATTTTTCACATTTAAATTATGTGTTACATATACTAATACTCCACTCCATCCATCTAGAAATCTTGGTTCAAACTCTTCGTTACTGGGTTAAAGATGCTTCTTCTTTGCATTTATTGCGATTCTTTCTCCACAAGTATACTCGTAATTGGAATAGTCTTATTACTCCAAAGAAAAAAGTCAAAGATTTTTCTTGTTCCTATATAATTCTTGTGTATGTGAATACAAATCTATCTTCGTTTTTCTCTGCAACCAATCTTATCATTTATGATCAATATCTTCTGGAACCTTTCTTGAACAAATATATTTCTATGGAAAAATAGAACATTTTGTAGGAGTCTTTACTAATTAAGGATTTTCAGGCCATTCTATGGTTGTTCAAGGATCCTTTCATGCATTATGTTAGGTATCAAGGAAAATCCATTTTGGCTTCAAAAGGGACGTCTCTTTTGATGAATAAATGGAAATATTACCTTGTCAATTTCTGGCAATGTTATTTTTACATGTGATCTCAACCAGGAAGGGTCCATATAAACCAATTATCCAATGATTACCTCGACTTTCTGGGCTGTCTTTCAAGTGTGCAACTAAACCCTTCAATGGTGCAGAGTCAAATGCTAGACAATTCATTTCTAATAGGTAATGCTATTAAGCAGTTCGATACCATAGTTCCAATTATTCCTCTGATTGGATCATTGTCTAAAGCAAAATTTTGTAACATATTAGGACATCCTATTAGTAAACTAGTCTGGGTTGATTTATCGGATGTTGATATTATTGACTAATTTGGGCGTATATATAGAAATCTTTCTCATTTTCATAGCGGATCCTCAAAAAAAATGAGTTTGCATCGAATGAAGTATATACTACGACTTTCTTGTGCTAGAACTTTGGCTCGTAAACACAAAAGTACGGTACGTGCTTTTTTGAAAAGATTAGGCTTGAAATTATTGGAAGAATTCATTATTTCGACACAAGAAAGGGGTGTGGAAAATTCCTTTTCTTGTGTCGAAGACTAGGAAGGCGAATAATCCCTCCTAGAATTATTTGTTCCCCCCATTTATCCGTTCTATTTCCCGCTTATTTATGTGTAATATCTAGTCGAATTGGATTCTATTAGAATAAAAAACTATTGATGCATTTTATGACATTTAAATCTGGCAAGAGTAACATAGTTACACCACCCCAATTTGGATAAAAAAACAAAGAAAGAAGGGGTAAAGTAAAATAGTCTTCTTCCCAAACTACATACTATGACTAGGAATGCTGTACAAGGAATTCCCGGCATCTCGTAGAAAAAGAATATAAATAAAGCAAAGGCTTGTGCATAATCACTAACAATTTTTTTTTTCTTTTTACAAACTTGATGTTGATAAATCCGCGAGTCTAGAAATTCATTTCGGACAATTGAACCTTCTCGAACTGTTTCTTTTTAATAACCAAAAATATTTGTGCCAAAACAACCGATGCTAAGTGTAAGCACCCCATTTTTGACCGCTCGACAGTCTACAATCTGTCTAGACTTGTACTTAAGTCAATATGGACGTATTCCAATCTAAATTAACTTTTCAAGTCTAATCCCATCAATCAAACCGCTTCATGGGCCCGCCGAGCCAAATAGAGGCAAAATGTCCAAAATACCCTTGGGGGCATTGTTCAGTCCAATTCCAACAGGCACGTTTTTCTGAAGACGGTAAGTCCTTTTTCTAATTCCATTTCCATTTCCAATTCTAATTTCAATTCTAATTCTAATTAAATCTGATACACCTTTCGAGAAAGTTGATTCCTCAATGTGGTAAGACCCTCCAATCCGGCATATTTCTGAGTGAACTCTTCGGAACGGTAAGTCCCTTCAAACCCGTCGACCAGGACGAGACCCCAAGTCCCCTAGATAGTAGAACGGTTCACCTTTGGCGCCTGTTAGCCCGCCAATGCAGAAATGTCCGTTTTGGCATGCCTTTTGAGAAAGTTGATTCCTCAGGCGTTAAGTCCATTTAGCAGTTTCCCGAGATCAGACAGTCTCAGGAATGATCGCGAATCGTTAGAGTAGCGGAAGTACTCGTAAACAGGTCGATATAGAAAATTGCCAACAAAACCCTATATCACGGGACTGCTCGTTAGAGTGGCGGAAGCACTCAAAACCCAGGTCAACATCAGTGCTTGCTAGCCCACTATAGTGAAAAATGACCAAACTACCCCTAGGGCCATTTTCGGCACGTTTCTCAAGAAAGTACTTAAGTCCTCAAAACGGTAAGTCCACTTTTTCAAAATTGGCTTAAAGTCAATCTGGCATGATTAGGTGCCTTTTAGGCAGTTTCGGGCCAGTTCTGAGACTTTCCGATCAAGATGACCATTTTGCCCCTAGGCATCCGAGTGCCCCGGGGACCATACCGACTCTGGTTATCAAACCGGTAATCTTCTGAGAATGTTTTTTATAGTATTCTTGACCTTTCTTTATCTTTTCGGATCAATCCGAGTCAGTTTTGACAAATCCAGTGTGAAATGACCGTTTTGCCCCTGGTGGGCCGGTCGCCTTTTCTGACCACACCGACACTAAGTATCAAATCGGTAACCTCCTGGGACATTCCAAATAATGTTTCCAGGCCTCGAGTCTTCTTTCGGGACATTCCGAGTCCATCCAGATAGTTTTCCGATCCAGTTGACCATTTTAACCCTAATGGCCCGGTCAACCCTTCCAACACATCTTGCTATCCTTTTTCAAGTCCAAATGGCCCGGAACCCTATTCTATGGGTTCCTGTCCCTTTTCGGCCTTTCGAGCCATTCTCGGTCCCTTAAATCCTTTCCGAATCTTCCAAAGCCACTCCTAGTGAAACCAGGCTAAAAATTGTATGGTAGTCACTAGTACATGCGCCCAAAATTTGGCCTAGTGCCACCAGAAGATTTTTTGGCCTGACACCACTGCAACAGGCTCTAGGTTATTCCTCTCTCTATAAATACAGAGCCTCCTCCAGCGTGAAAGGGGTCAGCAAACTCAGTCTAAAAACCCTACTTTTCGATATACAAAGCTCGTAGTCTCCCAAAACCCTAGTCTCCTTTAGGTTCTCTAAACCCTAGCCTCTATACACAAAGCCTTGCTCTTATACACACTCATATACACTCATACACTAGCCTCCAAAGCCTCCATTGAAGACTTGAGGTGATGCAACCCCAAGTTCTCGAAGATCGAAGAAAAGCAAGAAAAACTAAGTGCGCAAAGCAAAACAAAATAAAGAAAACACAAGGTAGGCTCTTTATTTAAGTTTATGCATCTTCCCCCTCTCTCTTCTCTCTTTGAACCCACTTGGGTTTTCTTCTATTTTAATCCCCCATCTTCTTCTCCCCCTTTCTTGCATGCTTGAAATAAGGGATTTTTTGGTCCATGTGTAGGATTAGGCTATTGGAAGGTCACCGTGTCGGGGGCTTTCTTTTAGTCTAACCGGAGACCACGTGGGTTCGTCCCCCTTGATTATGTGGTGAAGCCTTTAATATTGTATGTTCACGACCCCAATTTGCATTGTGCATATCATGATCTTGCATTCTTTCAAAATTCGTTTTCAAAGTCGTTTTCAAAAGCTTGCATTAACATTATTTTCAAACTTGAATCAAAACTTTATTTTTCAAAACTTGTTTCAAAATCACAATCTTAGGGTGATTTTAGCTTTTTCATGACTAGGGTTGCTTTAGGAAAGTGTTACATTTAAAGTGACCAACATGGTCCATATTTTCAAAACATTGTTGTTTTTAAAACCACTATCTTAAAGTAGTTCTAACCTTCTTATGGTTAAATCGCTTTAGGAAAGTGAGATATTTTATATACTTTTTAAAAACTCTCTTTTCAAATCTATCCCTCTAAAAACATATTTTTCAACATACTTTCCAAAAGTTCTCTCCAATCTTCTTTCCAAAATTGTTTTAAAAAACTCCCTCCAAAAATCTATTTTTCAAAAACTCACTTTCCTAAAACCTCCTTTCCAAAACACTCTCCTCAAAGTTCACTTTCTAAAAACGCTCTTTAAGTTTCTTTCCTAAACAACTCTTTCTAAAAATCTCTTTCCAAAAACTCTCTCAAAACTTTACTTTCCAAAAATTTTTTCAAAAACTCTCTCTTCAAAATTCATTTTCTAAAAACTCCTTTTTAGGATCTCTTTCCAAAAATCTTCTTCCAAAAACTCACTTTCCAAAACCTCTTTTCTTGGAGCCCATGTCAAGGCCTAGAGCCAACAATTAGGAAACTCTAATTTTCTTTATCAAAAACATGATTTTCAATCTTGCCTTAAAACCTAGGTTTCCAAAATCTCCTTTTTACATTTACATCATAAGTTTCCAAAACCTATTTTCTACGTCAAAACTATAGTCTTCCAAATCTAGGGTTTCTAAAACTTCATCCTTCCAAATCCATGTCAAATCCAATCTTCCCTTTAGGAAACCAAATCCAATCTCCCATTTAGGAAACTAGATCCCATCCTCCGTTTTTGGAAACAAAATCAAAATACATCTTTTAGAAACAAAATCCAATCCTTTGTTTTAGGAAATAAGAATATGAATCCTTTCAAACCCAAATCGTTCCTAATTCAAATCTTTCCTAATTTTCTACTTTCCTAAATCTTAAGTTTTCAAAACTTAAACTTTTAAATCTTTCCTTAAACTTTAAACTTTCAAATCTTTCCTAATTCAACCCTTTCCTAATTCCATACCTTTCAAAATTTTGACTTTTCAAATCTAAGTTGTTCAAATTTTTCTTACACTCAAACCTTTCCTAATCTCAAGAATTTCTAAAACTCAAACTTTGGATCTTTCCAAAATTCTAAACTTCCCTAAACTTCATATCTTTCCAAATCTAAAACTTTATAAACTCAAAACTTTCTTACTTTCAAAACTTTCCTATTTCAAAACATTCCAAATTCAAAACTTTCCAATTTTAAAACTTTCTTAAAACAAAACCTTTCCTATTTCAAAACTTTTCTTAAAATGAAACTTTTTTAATTCAAAACTTTCCTAAATTGAAACTTTCCTAATTCGAAACCTTTCCTAAAATGTAACTTTCCTAAAATGAAACTTTCCTAAAACGGAACTTTCCTAAAACGGAACCTTTCCTAATCCGAGTCTTTCCTAAATCCAATCTTTCCTAAATCTTCCAAGTCAAACATTCGAGTTAAATCTTTTTTAATCTTAAGTCCAAATCCTATCTTCCTAAGTCTAGGTTTCCCAAATCTCAATCTTTCCATAACAAGTTCAAATCCTTCTTTTAAGTTCTATCTTTCCAAATCAAAGTCTAGTCCTTTCAATTCCAAATTCCAAATTCCAAATTTCAGTCTTCTATTTTAAGTTCAAATCAAATCCTTTTTCCAATTAAAATCTCTTTCTTCCAATCATAACTTCTATTTTCAAATCGGACCCTTGTTCGAACTACGACTGACCTAATTCCTTAAAAAGGATACATAGGCAACCCTCATGGGTGCGGTCACAATCTTTTTCAAATCTCCAATTCCATAATCCATTTCAAGTTTTCAATTTTAAAAATCTGTTTCTAAATTTTTATTTCCAATTTCTAAAACTTTCCAATTTTAAATCTGTCTTTTCGAATCTCTTTTCTAAAATCAAATCAATTTCTTTTCAAATCTATTTCCAAATCTATTTTTCAACTTTCTTTTTCTTGCACTTACATATCATGCATCATGTGTTTTTAAAAAAATCTTTTCTAAAGTGGATAGAATTGAACATTTTTTAGTTGAAGACTCTCATAGGTGAATCTAGGGTGAATAGATATGTAGGTACCGCAAGGGCGGGGTAGGGTGATGGCTTAGTGCGTTTTCCCTACACGTAAGCAACCTTCGAACCTAGGATCACTGTTTTCGAAAGACCAAAATGGAGTTATTTTTCTAAAAATGGCTTAAATATTTTCCGAAGGTTGCTAAATAACCTGTTTTCCTAAAAACCCTCTCTTGAGGAAATATTTTTAAAAACCCCAAGTGTAGTTTTCGGATTGTGCTTAGTTTTTAGGTGACCTAACTCACCTTAATCAAGTTAGGTGGCGACTCCAAATGTTTTCCAAAAGCCCTTTATTCAAATTAAATTTTCAATTCAAACCTAGTCGCACTCATTCTTCTAGGAGGATGAGTTCTAACGAGAGAGTATAATATTTTTCCCACTTGTGGGTGTATTCCTTGAGTGTGAAAAATCTGGGCGCGACACTAAGAAGAACAGAAGACCATGAACACGTAATGGATATTGAAGTACTATTTCTGCATCTCCCTGACCAAATCTGCCCACATTAGGATTACTCGTTAATAGTTGATCAAATTTGATAGATTCACCCTCTGAAACAAGAAGTTCGGGTCCTGGAGGGATAATATCAACCACTTGACGTCCATCCGATGCATCCACTATGGTTATTTCGTATCCACCTTTTTCTTTTCGTATGATTTTGTTTACTATACCCGCTGCTGTAGCATTATAAACTGTATTGTTACTCTTGCTCCCGTCGGGATAAATCTGACCCCTTCCCCTGTTTCCACCTACGTATATAGGATATTTTAAGAAGTGAACATCTTTCTTAGTAGCAGGGTCCGGGGAAAGAATAGGAAAGGTGATTTCACTATATTTCTGACCAGGAACAGGACCTATCACAAGAATATTTTTTTTATTGGGGCCATAGCTCTGAAAAGAAAGATTACCTATCTTTTCTTTCATCTCGGGAACCCTTACATTCAAAGCCCCTTTTTTACCATTAGCAAGAACTTGTTTCAATTGCATATCATAAGGAATTCGAACAACTGCTTCAATATAAATGAAAATTTTCCCCTTTTGCGTGTCTACCAATTCCACCATAGCGGCTTGCTCAAACTTATAATAGCCTATTCATATTCAATCGTCGAGATTGAAGGACTCAATTCAATGTAGTATTTTTTAGGAAACATTAAAATTGATGAATAAAAATTCATAGGGATTGGAAGGTTCATTATTTTTGTTTAGGTATCCGTTTTATTTAACTTAGATCTTTTGTGTAGTTTCTGCTCTTCTGGAATTGAACTCTTGTAACTAGATAGTTCTATCCCCTATCCAGGGATAGAACTCAAAAAAAGGTCTTTTCTCATTTTCATTTTTTAATGATTAATTTCTCATTTATCTGATTTCATAAATATGAAACAAAAAAAATTCATTTTCTAAATGAATAAAAAATAGTATCTATTTTGAATCACTTAAATTTTACCGGAACCTTGCGTCTTCTTTAAATTTTACACATTTTTCAAAGAAAAGTATTTTTTTTAGAATTCATTAAAATTTAGTAAACAAAAGAATTCTTATCATACAAATCATAAGAGAAAAAAGAATTCCATTTTCATAGTTAATATCCTAACTAAAAACTTTTATAGATTGGGTTGAAAGCGAGAGATATGTAGGGTATATATAGAGTAATTCAGAGAAATAATAACTCCGAAAATTACAAAAAAGTTTTAAACTTAATCAATTAGTTTCAACGATTTATTAATTTTGACTAAAGATCAATCCTGGTTGGATTAGGAGTCCTTATTTGCGTAGGAAGCCCTAATTATACTGATCCTATGGTCCTTGTTGTAGCCTATATATATACGCGCTCTAAGAGCTGCTAGGGTTACATACTCTACACATAATTGAGAGATACATGATTTTGTGAGGAAGAGAAACCCTAGCAGCAGCGAGCCCACTCTCTATAGAGCAAGGCGTGTACGAGGAATACAGCAGAAGTCCGAAGGTTGAGTTCGAGCTTGCTGATTCGTGCTTGGTGCTGATTCTTGTTTTTGGGATTAAACTAGAGAGATCTCGAAGGTACGATTCTAATCACGTAAATTAGGTTATGCTAATCAGACCAGAATTTTTGGTAGTATGCGTATACACTATAGCCAGGTCGTGGGAAATTCCGCAGTCCCCAACAACGGGGGTGTTAGACTTGAAAAATGATGACAGGATGTGTTGGAAGGGTTGACCGGGCCATTAGGGGCAAAACGGTTAATCGGGTCGGAAAGCTGCCAGGACAGACTTAGAATGTTTCGGAAGAAAACTTGAGATTTGGAAACATTATTTGGAATGTTCTTAAAGGTTACCGGTTTGATACCCAGAGCCGGTGTGGTCGGAAAAGGCGACCGGCCCACTAGGGGTAAAACAGTCATTTCGCACCAGGTTTGCCGGAACTGACTCGGAATGAACCGGAAAGATAATAAAAAGTCGGGAATACTATAGGAAGCATTATTGAGAGGTTACCGGTTTGATACCCAGAGCCGGTGTGGTTCCCGGGACATTTGGATGCCTAGGGGCAAAATAGTCATTTTGACTGAAAAGTTTCAGAATTGGCCCAAAACTAACTAGAAGGCACCTAATCATGCCAGATCGTCTCTAGGAAGATCTTGGAAAGGTGGACTTATCGTTCTGAGGACTTAGGTACTTTATCGAGAAACGTGCCGAAAATGGCCCTAGGGGCAGTTTGGTTATTTTTTTACCAAAGTGGCTAGCAGGTACCGGTGTTGACTTGGGTTTTGAGTGTTTCTGCCACTCTGACGGTGGTCCCGTGATACAAGAGTTTGTTGGCAATTCCCTATATCAACCTGTTTACGAGTACTTTCGCTACTCTGACGGTTGCGATGTTTACGAGTACTTCCGCTACTCTGACGGTTTACGATCATTTCTAAGACTGCCTGATCTCGGGAAGCTGCTAAATGAACTTAACGCCTGAGGATTCAACTTTCTCAAAAGGCGTGCCGAAATGAACATTTCTGCATTGACGGGCTAGCAGACGCCAAAGGTGGACCGTTCTACCATCTAAGGGACTTGGGGTCTCATCCCGGTCGACGAGTTTGAAGGGACTTACTATTCTGAAGAGTTCACTCGGAAACGTGCCAGATTGGATGGTCTTACCATCTTGAGGAATCAACTTTCTCAAAAGGTGTGTCGAATTTAATTGGAATTAGAATTGGAATTGAAATTGAAAGGGGGACTTACCGTCTTCGGGAAGATGTGCCTATTGGAATTGGAAAGGGGACTTACCGTATTCGGAAAGACGTGCGTGTTGGAATTGGACCAAATATTACCCTTAATGGCATTTTAGTCATTTTGCCTCTATTTGGGCTCAGCAAGCCCGCGAAGCGGTTTGATTGACAGGATTAGATTTGAAAAGTTGATTTGACTCAGAATATGTCCACATAGATTTAAATACACGTATGGACGGATTGTAGACTGTCGAGCAGTTAAAAATAGGGTGCTTACACTAATCCTTTTTGCATCTTGGTGTTCCTAACCATCCACTCTTTTTTGCTCAATCCTCTGTTATGGTAATACATATATGGTAATAGATAGTAAAAACTCCATAGAGTTGATCTTTTAAACTTGCTTCAAGCTATGATGACTAATCAATCTTGGGGTAAACAGTCTATACTATTTACTTTTCACTTAACTCTTGTACATAGGAAATGAGGCTCAATTTTTCTATTGCGAATTTATAAGCCGTTCTTTTTCACTCATATAACTATCTGGTTTAGTTCATCAACTCGAATGATGAATAAAAAATGAAAATAGAATCAATTGGGGTTCACAGTGGTAGAGGAAATGGATCGGAAAAAAGAGGGATTCTAGTTGTAAGATATCTAATGAAACCGTCGCTGGAATTGAGATCTTATTTAAAGAGAAAGATATCAAATATCTGGAGTTTCTTTTTGTATATTATATGGATGATCCGATTCATAAGGACCATGATTGGGAATTATTTGATCATTTTTCTCTGAGGAAGAGGCGAAATAGAATCAACTTGAATTCAGGACCACTATTCGAAATCTTAATGAAACACTGGATTTGTTATCTCATGTCTGCTTTTGGTGAAAAAATACGAATTGAAGTGGAGAGTTTCTTCAAACAACAAGGGACTGGGTCAACTATTCAATCAAATGATATTGAGCCTGTTTCCCATCTCTTCTTAAGAAATAAGTGGGCTATTTCTTTACAAAATTGTGCTCAATTTCATATGTGGCAATTCCGCCAAGATCTCTTTGTTAGTTGGGGGAAGAATCCGCATGAATCGGATTTTTTGAGGAACGTATCGAGAGAGAATTGGATTTAGTTAGACAATGTATGGT
>CM065379.1:57143317-57145817 GCA_033060915.1 Euryodendron excelsum | reverse complement strand
AGGGAAATTTTTGGAAAGATTTTAGAAAGAGAGTTTTTTAGAAAGATTTTTGGTAGAAGATTGTTGAAGAGAGTTTTTGAAAAGATTTTTGGGGAACGTTTTTAGAAAGTGGATTTTGGGGAGAGGATTTTGGAAAGGAGTTGAAAAAGGGAGTTTCGAAAAATAGATTTTGGGAGGGATTTTTTTAAAGCAATTTTGGAAAGAAGAGTTTTAGGGAAGTATGTTGAAAAAGAGATTTTTAGGAAGAGATTTAAAAAGAGAGTTTTTTTAGAAAGTATAAAAACATCCCACTTTCCTAAAGCGATTCTAACCATAAGAAGGCTAGAACCACTTTAAGAAAGTGGTTTTGAAAATAAAGATTTTGAAAATATGGACCATATTGGTCACTGTAAATGTAACACTTTCTTAAAACAATCCTAGCCATGGAAAAGCTAGAATCACCTTAGGATTGTGATTTTGAAAACATGTTTTGAAAAAGAGATTTTGATGCAATTTTGAAAACAAGTTTGAAAATGATTTTGAAAACGACTTTTGGAAGATGCAAGATCATGATATGCACAATGCAATTTCGGGGTCGTGAACATACAAGGTTAAGGCTTCACCATATAATCAAGGGGGCCGAACCCAAGTGGTCTCCGGTCAGACTAGAGGAAAGCCCCCGACACGATGACCCTCCGATAGTCTGATCCTACACATAGACCGGGAGGCCCCTTGTTTCAAGTATGCAAAGAAAGGGAGGGAAAGAGATGGGGGATTAAAATAGAGAAAAACCCAAGTGGGTTATGAGAGAGAAGAGAGAAGGGGGAGTGCAGAAATTTAAATAGAAAACCTACCTTGTATCTTGTTTATTTTGCACGCCTCGCTTTCTTTGGTCTTCGCTTCACTTCAGTCTTGATCTTCGAAGGCTCATCTTTAATCTTCAATAGTTGTCTTCAAACTTTAGATTGCAGCTCTTCAAGTCTTCAAAGGAGGGTTGAAGGCTGGTGTATGAGTGTATGGGGGTGTGTATGAGTGTATATGAGGTTAGGGTTTGTGTATGGTGGCTAGGGTTTGGAGAACCTAAAGAAGCTAGGGTTTCTGAAGTGTCTGAGCTCTGTATATCGAATTATATGATTCCTAAACTGAGTTTGCGGACCTCCTTCACACTGGAAGAGGCTCTGTATTTATAGAGGTTGGACAAACCTAGCGCCTGTTGCAGTGGCGCCAGGGCAAAATTGCTCTTGGCGCTACTCCTAGTGGCGCCAGGCCAATTCTTGGCTTAGCGCCACTACTAGTGGCGCCAGCCAGTTAGGAAAGTATTTAGATCGACAAGCAACGTATCTTTGACTAGATTTGGGCGCTTGTACTAGTGACTACCATGCAATTTTAGCCTGGCTTCACTAGGAGTGATTCCGAAAAGTCCGAGAATGATTTGAAGCGGCTGGGAATGACCCGAAAGGCCGAAAAAGAGCAGAAACACTTAAAATAGTGTTCCGGAGGAATTTGACATGAAAAATGAGGACAAGATGTGTCAGAAGGGTTGATTGGACCTTTAGGGGCAAAACGGTCAATCGGGTTGAGAAGCTGCCGGGACAAACTCAGACTGTCCCAGAAGAAGACTTGGAATTTGAAAACATTATTCAGAATGTTTTCAAACATTTCCGGTTTGATTCCCAGAGCCGGTGTGGTCGGAAAAGGTGACCGGCCCACTAGGGGAAAACAGTCATTTCGTACCGGTTTTGCCGGAACTGACTCGGAATGATCCAAAAAGATAAAGGGAGGTTGAGAACACTACAAAAAGCAGTCTCAGAAGGTTACCGGTTTGATACCCAGGGCCGGTGTGGTCGGAAAAGGAGACCGGCCCTCCAGGGGCAAAACGGTCATTTTGTGCCGGGTTAGCCGGAACTGACTCGGAATGATCCGGAAAGATAAGGAAAGGTTGAGAATACTATAAGAAGCATTCTCGAGAGGTTACCGGTTTGATACCCAGAGCTGGTGTGGACGAAAAAGGAGACCGGCCCACCAGGGGCAAAACGGTCATTTGGTACCGGGTTGGCTGGAACTGACTTGGAATGATCCGAAAAGATAAGGAAAGATTAAGAATATTATAAGAAGCATTCTTGGAAAGTTACTAAAGGGGCCCTGATTGGAATCATCTCGAGGAATAAACTGTCTCGAGAGAGGGATTGGAAAGAGGACTTACCGTCTTCGGAAAGACGTGCCTGATTGAAACCGTCTCGAGGAATAAACTGTCTCGAGAGAGGGATTGGAAAGGGGACTTACCGTCTTTGGAAAGACGTGCCTGATTGGAACCGTCTCAAGAGAGGGATTGGAAAGGGGACTTACCGTCTTCGGAAAGACGTGACTGAATTGGAACCGTCTCGAGGAATAAAATGTCTCGAGAGAGGGATTGGAAAGGGGACTTACTGTCTTCGAAAAGACGTGCCTGATTGGAACAGTCTCGAGGAGTAAATTATCTCGAGAGAGGGGTTGGAAAGGGGACTTACCATCTTCGAAAAGA
>CM065379.1:57135817-57138317 GCA_033060915.1 Euryodendron excelsum | reverse complement strand
TTTTAAATCCCCCATCTCTTTCCCTCCCTTTCTTTGCATACTTGAAACAAGGGGCCTCCCGGTCTATGTGTAGGATCAGACTATCGGAGGGTCATCGTGTCGGGGGCTTTCCTCTAGTCTGACCGGAGACCACTTGGGTTCGGCCCCCTTGATTATATGGTGAAGCCTTAACCTTGTATGTTCACGACCCCGAAATTGCATTGTGCATATCATGATCTTGCATCTTCCAAAAGTCGTTTTCAAAATCATTTTCAAACTTGTTTTCAAAATTGCATCAAAATCTCTTTTTCAAAACATGTTTTTCAAAATCACAATCCTAAGGTGATTCTAGCTTTTCCATGGCTAGGATTGTTTTAAGAAAGTGTTACATTTACAGTGACCAATATGGTCCATATTTTCAAAACCACTTTCTTAAAGTGGTTCTAGCCTTCTTATGGTTAGAATCGCTTTAGGAAAGTGGGATGTTTTTATACTTTCTAAAAAAAAACTCTCTCTTTTTAAATCTCTTCCTAAAAATCTCTTTTTCAACATACTTCCCTAAAACTCTTCTTTCCAAAATTGCTTTAAAAAAATCCCTCCCAAAATCTATTTTTTCGAAACTCCCTTTTTCAACTCCTTTCCAAAATCCTCTCCCCAAAATCCACTTTCTAAAAACGTTCCCCAAAAATCTTTTCAAAAACTCTCTTCAACAATCTTCTACCAAAAATCTTTCTAAAAAACTCTCTTTCTAAAATCTTTCCAAAAATTTCCCTCTAGGATTTTCTTTCTAAAATCTTGTTTCTAAAAAATAAACTTTCCAAAAATTCCTTTTTTTGATGCCCAAGTCAAGCCCTAGAACCCACAATTAGGAAACCCTAATTTTCTTTCCAAAAACATGATTTTCAAACTTGCCTTAAAACCTAAGTTTCCAAAACCTCTTGTTTTCACATCAAAACCGTACACATTTCCAAAACTTCCTTTCTACATCAAAACTATAGTTTTCCAAATCTAGGGTTTCTAGAAACTTCCCTTTCCAAATCCTTGTTAAATCAAATCTTCCCTTTAGAAAATCAAATCCAATTTTTCGTTTAGGAAACTAGATCCTATCCTCCGTTTTTGGAAACAAAATCAAACCTTCTCTTTTAGAAACAAAATCCAATCCCTTCCTAATCCAAATCTTTCCTAATTCAACTCCTTCCTAATCTTCCACTTTTCTAAGTCTTAAGTTTCTAAAACTTGAACATGACAATCTTTCCTAAATTTTAAAACTCAAAATCTAAATCTTTCCTAATTCAAATCTTTCCTAATTTCCTACCTTCCTAAACCATAAGTTTCCTACAACTCTCAACTTCCACATCTTTCCTAATTCAACCCCTTTCTAAATCTTAACTTTCCAAATTCAAGTTTTCAAATCTTTCCTAAACTCAACCTTTCCTAATCTTAAGATTTTCTAAAATTCAAACTCTAAACCTTCTAAATTTCAAATCTTTCCAAATTCAAAGTTTTTCTAAACTCAAAACTTTCTTAATTTAAAACTTTCTTAAGTTGAAATTTTCTTAATTCAAACATTTTCTAAATCTTTCCTAATTTAAAATCTTTCTAAAATTCTAAGCTTTCCAAATTTAAAACTTTCTTAACTTGAAACTTTCCAAATTCTAAACCTTTCTTAAACTAAACTTTTCCTAATTCAAAACGTTTCTAATTTCAAAACTTTTCTAAGTTGAAACATTCCAAATTCGAACACTTTCCTAAATTGAGACATTCCAAATTCAAAACTTTCCTAAGTTGGAACTTTCCTAAATCAAAACTTTCCTAAAATGACACTTTCCTAATTTCGAAACTTTCTTAATTTGAAAACTTTCCTAATTGAACACTTTCCTATTTTGACACTTTCTTAAATCGGGCCTTTCCTAATTCGAACATTTCTTGAATCTAATCTTTTCTAAAACTCCTTCAAGTCAAGTCGAATCTTTCTTAAATCCTCCCAAGTCTCAAGTCTTTCCTAAGTCTAGATTTTCTAAAACCAAGTCTTTCAAAATCAATCTTTTCAAATCTTCCAATCAAAATTCAATCTCTCAATCTTCCAATCAAATTTCCAATTCAATCTCTTTCTTCTAATCAACTCATCTATTTTCAATCAGACTCTTGTCCGAACTACGACTGACCTGATTCCTCCAAAAGGATACGTAAGCAGCCCTCATGGGTGCGGTCACAACCTTCTTCAAATCTCAAATTCCATAACATCTTTCAATTTCTATTTCTACAATTTCTTTCCGATCTCCAATTCCACACCATTTTTCAAGTTTCCAATTCCATAACTCTTTTCAAATCTCTTTTCAATTCCAATTTCAAATCTATCTTTCCAAATCTCTTTTCAAATCAAATCAATTATTCAATTCTTTTTTCTTGCACTTGCATATCATGCATCATATTTTTAAACATTATTTTTCAAAGTGAATAGGATTGAACCATTAGTTAGTTAAAGACTCTCATAGGTGAATCTAGGGTAGATTGACATATA
>CM065379.1:57113317-57120817 GCA_033060915.1 Euryodendron excelsum | reverse complement strand
ATTGACCAAAATTTAACTCACTGTCCAAAGGTGTCGACACATGTGACTGAGGGTCGACACCTGTGGCTGATATCTTTGACACTCTTTAGTAAAATGACCATAACTTTCTTTAGAGAACTTGAAATGATGGACCGTTTATAGCGTTGAAAAGTAGATTTATAGATATTTCTATTAATATAAAGTTGGTACTTTAAATCCTTGTATATTGTGAGATATTGTTATTTAAAGTTGACCTTACATTGCATTGGGGAAGGATTTAACATCCCATTGAGTTCTAATGTATTATTGGTATTCTAAATTACATGTTTAAGGTGTATAAGCTATAGTCATGCATTAGTTATGAATTATAACATCTATTTCATCAAGTTTGATGTGGTGGTATTTGGTAGGTTCAGAAGCAGATCAAAACACTCCAGTTCAACCAAAGGAGTGACTCGACAGTGTGTATAAGACGGTATCAGGTAGGAATATAAGATGATCTCATTCATAATGCATTAAATGTTTATTGTCTACATTGGTAGTGATGGTTGGATTATGCGATGACATTTGCATATGTTACATTTTGTGTGCATATCTTGCACTGCATGAAAGAGGTTTAGTCGACGTGGGACTAACCTAAGGTTTAGTCGATATGGGGTTACCCTAAAAGGTGTCGATGTGGAATATCCTTGATAACAAGCCATTAATATATTAAGCCAATGTTATCAAAATAGTGCAAACATATGTGGTGTATCATACATTGCATCACAAGAGGCATTTTGTTTATTATTGATAGTGTATTATCCATTGATGATTAATTCAGTTGATGTGTATCATTCCTTCTTTATGAGTTTAATTATCTTGTGAGCATGTTGATATATAGCTCACACCCACACAGGTTGTTTTCCAAGAAAATGAGAGATGTTTAATCCATTGTTGGTGTTGAGTTAGGGAGTTTCAAGAAGCTCTTTAATTGAGTTATTAGTTATGTACATTGTTGTACATTGTATTAAAGTCTTATTGGAGTTTGTTTATTTTGTAATTTTGTAAATATTCATAAGTTTGGATTAAGAGTTCTCTAAATAATGTATGTTGAAGGATTATGAGATGGTTGTTATTTTTTTATATGATGATATTTATTCCTATAAGATTTCTATCTTTAGGACTATGTGGAGATTTCGCTTACAAGTAGGTGACCTGTGCGATCACGTTCGTCCTAAGACGGTATTAAGGACGCTTGATTAGGAGCGAGCGTGATACTACTTCTAAACCGAAAGGCAAGAAGAAACAGAAAAAAGGTCAGAAATAGAAAGTAACTTCTCAAGCACTGCATGGGTCTTAAGGAGGAGTGAAAAAATCCAAGGGTAAATATTTTATCTACAAGTAGTCGGAGCACTGGAAGTTTCAATGTCTAGTTTATTTAGCCAAACAGAACAACAAAGGTAAATCTCATTCACTACTAGTTGAAACATGATTAGCCGTGTTATCTACTAGTACATGGTGTATAGAAACGGGAGTCACTAATCATATATGTAATTTTTTACTGGGGTTCCACCAAACCTATCAGCTTAGTGATGGAGAGATTTACATCTTTTTGGAAGATAGCACGAGAGTGTCAGCAGTTGCAGTAGGAGATATTAGTATTTCTTTTGGTAGAGATAGGATTTTAGTATTAAAAGACCATCTTTATATACCTTCCATTAAAAGGAATTTGATTTCAGTTTCTAGATTGATTGATAATGGATATTCCATTTATTTAATTGACTCCGTTATTATTAAGTTAAATAAACGTTTTATCTATTCTGGTACATTGGTGGGTGGTCTTTATATTGTTAATCATATCTCTCCTACATTTCAACAAAATGAATTGAATAACACTAATACACTACCATGTAAGAGAAAACAACTTTCTGAAATTAACCAAACCTATCTTTAGCACCTACATTTAGGTCATATTAATTTGAGACAAATTTTCAGACTGGTTAAGGATGGGCTATTAGGTTCATTGGAAGTGGAGGCATCGCCAGTCTGTTAATCCTGTTTGGAAGGTAATAGGTCAAAGGAGGTATTAGAATTGGTTCACTCTGATTTGTGTGGCCCCATAAATATCCAAGCTAGAGGTGGTTTTGAGTATTTCATTACTTTAATTGATATTACTCAAAGTATGAGTATATTTACTTGATGCGTCGTAAGTCTGAATACTTTCATAAATTCAGAGTGTTTAAGACAAAAACGGAAAAGCGTCATGGTAAATGTATCAATACACTACGATTTGATCGTGGTGGTGAGTACCTCTTGGGATAATTTTTTGATTACTTATCAGATGAGGGAATTGAGTCCCAGTTATCTGCACCAAGTATGCCACAACAGAATGGTGTAGCAAAAAGAAATAACAGAACTCTTATGGATATGGTTAGATCTATGATGAGTTAGTTAGATTTACCTAATTCGTTTTGGGGTCGTGCACTTAAAACAGTAGCATAAATTCTAAACTTGTTGCCATCTAAGTTAGTACCTGTTACTCCCACAGAATTGTGGAATGGGTGCAAGCCTAGTCTACGATGCGTTCGGATATGGGAGAGTCCAACACACATGCTGAAAAGGAAAACAGATAAGTTGGAATCGAGAACAGATGTCTGTTTCTTTGTTGGATACCCTAGAGGAACAAAGGGTGGTTTATTTTATTGTCCCAAGGATCAGAAGGTCATTGTTAGCACCAATGCCCTATTCTTAAAAGAGGACTATGTGATGAACCACAAACCCAGAAGTAAGATTGTTCTAAAGGAGCTAAGAGGAGATGGACCAGCACGTACTTCTTTGTTACCTTCAGCATAAGAAAAAACACCACAAGACATAGTCATTGACATCTCATTGCCTCGTCGTAGTGGGAGGAATGTTGTAACTCAGGCTAATACTGAAACACAATGTGCAGATACCGTCAACACGTTGGTTCCACAACTAGGGTATGATGATGGTGCACAAGGATCAGAATTAGCAGATCAATTCACTCATAATACATAGACACCGGTCGTGCCTCGTCGTAGTGGGAGGGTTGTACGCCAACCTAATCAGTATATGTTCTTGGGAGAGTTTTATGATAGGATCCTTGATAAACTGGATGCCAAACCTGTAAACTACAATGAAGCACTTCAAGAGAAAGACGCAGAACTTTGGACAAAGGCTATGAAATCAGAGATGGAGTTTATGTACTCTAATCAAGTGTGGAATCTTGTAAAACCACCGGAAGGGATCAAACCCATCGGATGCAAGTGGATCTATAAGAGAAAGAGAGGAGCAGACGGGAATGTGGAAACCTTCAAGGCTAGGCATATTGCAAAAGGGTTCACTTAAAAAGAGGGGATCTACTATAAGGAAACTTTTTCGCTAGTAGCAATGTTAAAGTCTATCCAGATTCTCTTATTCATTGCAACTCATTTTGATTATGAAATTTGACAAATGGATGTCAAGACAACTTTCCTTAATGGAAGCTTTGATGAGTGCATCAATATGATGCAACCAGATGGCTTTGTAGCAAAAGGACAAGAGTACACAGTATGCAAACTTAAGAAGTCTATTTATGAACTTAAACTAGCCTTTAGGTCTTGGAACAGTCGTTTTGATTAGGCCATTAAGTCTTATGATTTTGATCAATGCATTGACGAATCGTGTGTGTATATGAAATGTAGTGGAAGCATGGTGGTGTTCTTGGTACTGTATGTGGATGATATCTTGCTCATCGAAAATGATGTGGGGGTATTATGTTCAATTAAGGATGGTTATCCGGATAGTTCGATATAAAGGATTTGGGAGAAGCCGATCACATCCTTGGGATCAAGCTTTTATGAGATGGCAAGCATAGGATGCTGGGCTTATCACAAGCTATTGATATCGATAAGATTCTTGCCCGTTTTAGCATACAGGATTCTAAGAAAGGTTCCTCATTTTCAGACATGGAATCTCTCTAACCAATGATCAGTGTCCTAAGACATCGATTGAGGTAAAGAACATGAAGGCAGTTCCTTGTGCATCAGCTGTGGGAAGTCTTATGTATGCTATGCTTTGTACTAGACCTAACATCTGTTTTGTCATAGACATAGTCAGCAGATATCAGTCGAACCCAGGGTGGGAACATTGGACTGCAGTAAAGCATATAATCAAGTACCTGAAAAAGACTAGGGATTATACGTTGGTTTACTAGGCAGATAGTCTAGTACCTTTTGGGTACACAAACTCAGACTTTCAGTCAGATAAGGATTCCATAAAATCGACTTCGGGAAATGTGTTTACCTTAGGAGGTGGAGCCATTGGTTGAAGGAGTATCAAAAAATCATGTGTTACTGATTCCACCATGGAGGCCGAATATGTGACAGCCTCTGAGGCAGTCTAGGAGGCTGTTTGGCTCAGAAACTTTCTGTTAGATCTAGGAGAGATACCTTTTGTACAATCGCCTATTACACTTTATTGTGATAATAGCGGGGTGGTTGCTAACTCGAAGGAACCTAAGACCCACAAGAGGGGAAAACACATAGAGCGCAAGTATCACCTGATTCGAAACATAGTACACAGAGGTGATGTGGTGGTTACTAAGATTGCATCAGCAGACAACCTGGCAGAGCCCTTTACAAAGACCTTACTAGCAAAGACTTTTAAGAGTCATTTGGAAGGGATGAGACTTAGATGCGTTACTGCATAACTTTAAGTCTAAATGGGAGATTGTTAGAGATTTATACTAAAAGACATGCTTTGCGTAATGGCTTTAGTATTTATTAATAAATTAGTTATTCTATTTTAATGAGAATATGTGTGAGCAATGTTTGCATTGCATTATTTATTTAATTATTATGCATGTGTGTCTTTTATTCTATATAGTAGATAATTTGATGGATAAAGTACGACTTACACACAGAAGATCAGATCATCAGTTTTTATGGAATATAAGATTATCGTTCACAGTCTTAGATGGAACTGGACACACCATCAGCAGGACTGTAGCACAAGATTTTAATAGGTCTGTCTTGACTATGGAGAACGGTGTAATTCCAACTCCTTATACTAGTACACTTTGTGTGCATTGAACATGACAGTGTTGAGGTAATTGTTTTTATACTGACTATATAAAACAATTAATACCTCATAATTATTATGAGTGCTTATGCTCTTAATTCTAATATAATAAATAGATACGTGCATGTAGTGTTTATTGTTTTGATTCACAGAAGAGTGGGATTCTTTGTGGGTTAATAAATTTAGTGAGTTGGAAAATAACATTACGTGTATGGTGAATATTAATTATTAATGGAATCCACGTCCCGGTATAGGAATTGATGATACCCCCTTGAGGGAGCTTGTAAGTTTTGATTATGTCAAACTCTACAGGTAGATTATGAATCCAACATATCAAATAAGTTAAGTGGAAGGTCTCAAGGAATTAAATAAGTCTATTAAATTTAATTGTCAGTAATTTAATTTAATAGATGGGTATCTATAATCTTAACGTAGGGAGATAAATAAGCATTTAATAATATGGAGCTCGAAATATAATTCCTAATATAACAGGGAGTGCAATTATAATTCATTAGTGGTATAAATTATAATTTATGTAAATAGGGATTAATCCTGGTTAAATTAGGAGTCCTTATTTGCGTAGGAAGCCCTAGCTATACTAATCCTATAGTCCCTGTTGTAGCCTATATATATACGCGCTCTAAGAGCTGCTAGGGTTACACTCTGCACATAATTGAGATATACACGTTTTTGTGAGAAAGAAAAACCCTAGGAGCGGCGAGCCCACTCTCTATAGAGCAAGGCGTGTACACGGAATACAACAGAAGTCCGAAGGTTGAGTTCGAGCGGTTGCTTCGTGCTTAGTGCTGATTCTTGTTATTCGGGATCAAACCAGAGAGATCTCGAAGGTATGATTCTAATCACGTAGATTAGGCTTTGTTAATCAGATCAGAATTTTTTGGTAGTATGCGTATACACTATAGCCAGATCGTGAGAAATTTCGCAGTCCCCAACATCAGAATTTTTTAGGAATCGTTATTTGCGTATTATACTAATCCTATGGTCCATACTGTAACCTCTATAGATACGCACTCTGAAAGCAGCTAGGATACACTTGCTCATAATTGAGAGATACACGTTTTTGTGAGGAAGAGAAACCCTAGTAGCTGCGAGCCCACTCTCTTTAGAGTAAGACATATACGAGGGATACAATAGAAGTTCGAAGGTTGAGTTCGAGCAATTGATTTGTACTTGTTGCTGTTACTTGATTTGTGCTTGTTGTGGTTACTTGTTATTCGGGATCAAACCAGAGAGATCTCGAATGTATGATTATAATCACGTAGATTAGGCTATGCTAATCAGATCAAAATTTTTTCTAGTATGCGTATACATTATAGCCAGGTCGTGAAAAAATTTGCAGTCCCCAACACTGATCTCCCTTAAGAATTTCAACCTAAGGATAGTTTGAAAGTCATCAATGTGGACCGCCGTGAAGTTTATGCACCCCTCCCTTGAGCTCACCTTAATAGTGACTGACTTGGTAATACCATAAATTGGTTAGGCCGCCGAATTCATTACTTTAATTTGACAAGTGTCCTTCTCCAGGGACAAGCCCAGTCTCTCGACCTTCGTACCAGCCATAAAGTTGTGGGTGGCCCTAAGGTCCACAAGAGCATGGATGAGCTTGCCGTTGACCTTGATGTCGAAAAACATGAGCCCCATGGTGTGAATTTCTTCTTCTTCCCCTCAGCGAGATTCTCCGGCTCCTCAATTTGTCTAGGCTTAGAATCAACTCCCTTACCCTTTTTGACCTTGGAACTGGAAGCTTGTGTTTTCACTACATTCACCATGTGAAAGGCCCCAACTCTGGAGCTCATCCTCGAACCATGCTTCCCATTATGCCTCGATCTATTGCCCTCCTCACTTGCACTGCCACTTGTTGGGGACTGCGGAATTTCTCACAACCTGGCTATAGTGTATACGCATACTACCAAAATTCTGATCTAATTAGCATAGCCTAATCTACGTGATTAGAATCGTACCTTCGAGATCTCTCTAGTTTGATCCCGAATAACAAGAATCAGCACTAAGCACGAAGCAACTGCTCGAACTCAACCTTCGGACTTCTGCTTTATTCCTCGTACACGCCTTGCTCTATAGAGAGTGGACTCGTCACTGCTAGGGTTTCTCTTCCTCGCAAAACGTGTATCTCTCAATTATGTGCAGAGTGTGTAACCCTAGTAGCTCTTAGAGCTCGTATATATAGAGGCTATAACAGGGATCATAGGATTAATATAACTAGGGCTTCCTACGCAAATAAGGACTCCTAATCCAACCAGGATTAATCCTTATTTACGTAAATTATAATTTATACCACTAACAAATTATAATTGCACTCCCTGTTATACTAGAAATTATATTTCGAGCTCTATATTATTAAATGTTTATTTATCTCCTCACGTTAAGATTACAGATACCCGTCTATTAAATTAAATTACTGACAATTAAATTTAATAG
>CM065379.1:57043317-57108317 GCA_033060915.1 Euryodendron excelsum | reverse complement strand
CTCCTAAAATAATAAATAAACATGTGCACGTAGTGTTTATTGTTTTGATTCACAGAAGAGTGAGATTCTTTGTGAGTCAATAAAATCAGTGAGTTGGACAATAATATTACATATATGGTAAATATTAATTATTGATGGAATCCACGTCTCGGTATAGGGATTGATGATACCCCATTGAGGAAGTTTATAAGTTTTGATTATGTCAAACCCTATAGGTGAATTATGAATCCGACATATCAAATAAGTTAAGTGGAAGGTATCAATGAATTAAATAAGTCTATTAAATTTAATTATCAATAATTTAATTTAATAGACGGGTATCTGTGATCTTAACGTGAGGAGATAAATAAGTATTTAATAATGTGGAGCTTGAAATATAATTCCTAATCTGACAGGGAGTGCAATTATAATTTGTTAGTAGTATAAATTATAATTTATGTAAATAGGGATTAATCCTGATTGAATTAAGAATTCTTATTTGCGTAGGAAGCTCTAATCATACTAATCATATAGTTCATGTTGTAGCCTCTATATATACGCACTTTAAAAGCAGTTAGGGTTACACTTACTCATATTTGAAAGATACACATTTTTGTTAGGAAGAAAAACCTTAGCAGCTGTGAGCCCACTATCTCTGGAGTAAAGCGTGTACGAGAGATACATCAAAAGTCCGAAGGTTGAGTTCGAGTAAATTGATTTGTGCTTGTTGCTTTTGCTGTTGCTTACTGTTTGAGATCAAAGTAGAAGGATTTCGAAATTCATACCTGCTGCTATTTGGGATCAAATCAGAGAGATTTCGAAGGTATGATTCTAATAACGTAGATTAGTCTCTGCTAATTAAGTCAGAACTTTTGGTATTATGCATGTGAACTATAGTCAGGTCGTGAAAAATTCCGCAGTCCCCAACAGGGACAACCCTTGAGGACCAAGTATGTCTGTAGCCGTCTAAGGAAGTCCACGTGTGGTGCTTGTCATGCCCCTTAGGCAAGCCCGCCAAGTTATAAGCCTTTATAACATCTTACGGTTCACAACGGTTACACAAAAATTAAGACTAATGAAACTAGAAAATGAATATTTTCATTGATTGAGATACAATATTTGTAACGCTTACAATACTTGAGAGCAAGTAAGAAAGATCTTAAAAGCTTTACAATTCACCGGGTATGAGGTGGTCAAGACATGTACCCCCCTAATATAGCATTCTGAGTCATTACAAAATTTACAAGAGGAAACATCAAAGTGGTCGAGGAGTTATAATGCTTCAGCAGAAAATCTAACCAAAATCTAAAAATTACAATATTTAAGAACAGGAAGCTACATATCCTAAGCTATTTACACAAAAGACTTGACCTTAAAAGCCTTTCGGATCAATGAGAAACATCGCATTGAAGGTTGGACAGGCTGGTTGGGTGTTGGGCACTGGGCGCATGGGTGCGCTGGAAGGTAGGGCGCATGCTGGAAGGCAAGGTGCGCGCACGCTGGGCCCTTGGCTTGCCGGTTGGGCGCCCTGCTGGGCGTGCTGGTGGCTGCCTGGCAGGCTGCACGACATGGATGCTTTGCTGGTTGGTTGGGCATTGCTTGGGCAACCCCTTGAGCATTTGTTGAGCATTCCTTGACCCATTTGACGAGGGCATTTAGGCACGCTAGGGCGTTAGGGCGCTGGGACGGGGCACTTGGCTAGGAGGCTGGGCGGCTTGTTGGGCGTGCTAGTGGCTGCTTGCGCAGCATGGCTGCTTTGCTTGCTGGTTGGGCATTGCTTGGGCAACCCTTTGAGCATTTGTTGAGCATTCTTTGGCCCCTTTGACATAGGTATTTAGGCACCAAAATGGGGCATCATGGGCTTCAGCAACCCGTGACATGTGGCCTTGCTCCGCAACTCACGTGAGGGTAAGTCTCTCACCTAATAGTGTTTGACTCTATCTAACAGGAAGAGCCCCACCATTATGTGAGTAATAGAATAAGAATGATGTGATGCACCTGAAACGGGTGGGGCTAGCATTTCCCTTCTACAAAATAATGATCCTTGCAAAAGGTCAGACTAAGCGATGGCGTAGTTTATCCTTAAATGTTATAAGATCGGCATTTTGCAGCCTCATAAACCTTATTACGTGTCGTCGTGCTTGTGTACTACAGAAACATAGGTGGATAAATGGAAAGAAATGAACGGTCTAAGTCAGGCCCGTACCAGCCCTTGTGTAGCAAATAACGGCCCTGATTCGGCAACATGGCACAGTTGAGAGTCCAATTTATTATGAACATTATCTCTCCACGTCGCTGGTTTTATTCTGTCCCTCTCTCTGCACTGCTGCAAAATGAAAACAGAGAGAATGAGTTGGTAGTTGTTAGAGCTTGCATAGAGAGGATTGGCTCTGGTTCCATCAACGGCTTCAACAAGCACCTTCTCTCTGAGTGCAATACCATCTGCAAAACCAAGACAGATTGAGGATCATTTTCCAAATTCATTTCTCGCAGGTGTTCTTAGCTCATACATACCTCTTCCAGTGGAATATGGTTCTAATTTCATTCTCCTGCTCTGATTTTATCTGCACGTCAGTTATTCTCTTTCCCCCTTATATATATTATTTTCTTTTTTTACTTGGGCTCTTGTATCATCATTATTGTTTTGTTGCGGATTTTATTATTTGATTACTTAATTTTTGCGTTTATTAGGGAAATTTGGTCGCTTCTTTGTCAGGATATATATAGTATTCCTTTGTGTTAAAAAAAAAAAAAAAAAGATAACCTGTCATCTTTGTTTCTCCCAAATACTTTTGGAAGGATCTGCGGTCTTTTTTTCTCTCATGCCTCACCACTTGTGTCAACGAGTCCCACTATATGTCGACAAGTTATGTTTTCCGATAGAATGCCATTTTCCGGTTGGGTAAGAATGAAGCAGGCTCATTTTGTATTGGTAGCTAGGTGGTGGAACGCGCTCCGTAATTCACTGAGAGAAATTGAAAATGGAGTCTTCAAGTGCTCCTGCGCTGCTGTCAAGCTCTAAAGCATCAACACCATTGACTGCAAACGATCAGTTCTCTAGTAGTAGTAGTAGAGATCAACGACGAGGATCGATTGAAGTCTTTGAACCAGAAATAAGTCATGGTGTCGAACAGCCTAGTAGGAGGAGGAATAGTGGGGATATTGATGAGCATGCTCAATTGCAAGGGGAATCCTCCAGGTCCAGGACTTCCTCCAAAAATACGGATCCCGTCAACAAGTACTGGATGGCATTTGAGCAAGATGAAGCCGGCAAGTCTGAAATCCCTGCCGGTGCTAATCCTGTCGTCGTCCGGGACTTCAATCGGAATGATGGAACAGGAGGAGGAGGAGGAGAAAGCGATCGTTATGTGCTTACTAATCCGAGCAGTGGTCGGCAACCTTCAAATGGGCAGTTTTCTTCTCTTTTTGATCAGATTCTAACCGAAGAAGCGAGCATAGCCAAAAGAACAGCTGAATGGGGACTGGATTTTCGGGACGGAGATCCAGTTAGCAAAAACTTATCTAAGAGATCTATGGTCGAATCAATTATTAGGACATCAGAGGACTCTGAATCTGGGTTCCCGAGAGTCTCTCAGGAGTTGAAGGATGCTTTGGCAACACTACAACAGACATTTGTTGTGTCGGACGCCACCAAACCTGATTGCCCCATAGTGTACGCCAGTAGTGGGTTTTTCACCATGACTGGGTATTCTTCAAAGGAGATCGTTGGCAGGAATTGGTAAGCAATGCATTAATTGCGCTCTTCTTCTGCACATGTGACTCCAACACTACACGCGCACGTACAGAGTTATACGGGAAATGAAATTGCTGATATGTAAGAGTTTATAAACAACAAAAATATGTTTTATTAAAAAGAAGGTGATTACTGTTAGAAATGACAACTGAAAAGCAGCTTTTAAATATTTAAAAATATGCAAATAGTAGCAGTGACAACAATTTTGTTGTTATTATTTTGTATTGCCTTGATAATAAATAATAAAAAAAATTACTTATTGTTATCTGTATAACCATAACAATTTCATAAGTAGTTGAAGATAATAAAAAAGCTATGCATTTCTTTCAATGCCTTTAGAACCTTAAAAATAAATTGGGACACATGATCAGTGTTTAATAAATTAGACCAAATCAGATAGAGAGAACCACTAAACCCCTTTAGTGAGAGAGAACTCTTGAATCCTACCATATAATATTTAAGAATATAGGTTGCAACAATGAAGTAAAGTTACAGGTAACTTAAGAGCACGAATTCTTATTAATTAGTGATTTGTTTCTAATTAGAGATACAAAACTTGCAATTTAAAATTTGGAATAAAAAATTGAAAGATTGTGATTATTTATGGTGTATGTCTATTTGTAAAAATAAATTTAAATATGAAAATATAATTGCATGAACATAGTTAAATGAGATGAGTGAGAGAACCACTTATTTTTCAAAAGAGATTGCGAAAAATTATTTTGTTATTAGTTCCTAGTCTATTTATTAGGTGGATATAAAAATTATAAAATAATGTTATTAATCATTTTACCTATAATTTCACTCTCAAATTTTTTTTACCTTCCTTTCCACAAGTTTCAAACAGCCCTCAAGCTACTTGGTCGAGCATACTGTACATCTTGACCCTCAAAGCCCTTGCCCTTCTTGTTCGAGGAGATGTAGACCCTTGAAAAACTTTCGCTCACCGTTCGCCTATCGCATCGAAACTGAAAAGGAAAAAGAATAATGGTTGTGGTTGCTGTGTTTAGAATACTTCAATTGCAAATGGTATTTTAACGGTAACTAAAGAATACAGGGTTTTTTTTCTTGGAGTTTTGTTTTGGAATTGTATGGAAGTCGGGATTGAATTCAAGGCGTTCTTCCTTTCTTGGATGCAGCCGCTTCCTTCAGGGGCGCGAAACCGACCAGAACGAAGTTGCAAGGATACGGAATGCTGTCAAAACCGGGAAAAGCTACTGTGGCAGGCTTTTGAACTACAAGAAAGATGGCACTCCTTTCTGGAATCTTCTCACAGTCACCCCTATTAAAGATGACAATGGCAGGGCCATCAAATTTATTGGGTAAATATTCTCTCCCTCTCTCTCTCTCTCTCTCATTCTTCCTTCCATCGTCTTTTCCTTATTATTGACATTTGTAATAGGGAATTACAATAAAGTTTGTGAGTTAGTTGAAAGGCCCACTTGTTAGTTGTTTGTTAGTTCTTCTGAACCTTACCTAAATACAGAACCACAGTTGTCAATCACGTCAGCTTACCATTGGTACGGGTGCATTTGGGCGTACCATTTTGAATTTACCGTTGTATATATATTTATAAATTTTAATGTACATGACATTACTTCTGTCAAACATTCAACAATAAACCCTTTTAATGTAAATAATAAATACACATGACAAATCATATCATATTATTTGCAAATAAAGTTTTTGATGATATTCTTATAACAAGATAAAATAAAACTCTTTATTTTAATAAAGAAATTAAATTTTAGACTGCTTATCAATAAAAAATTGAAAAAGCTAAATAGTAGATATATGATATACCTATACAGTGAGGTGTCTCGCATGCATAGTTATCAGAACCCGACCGGATTGGCCGGTTTAACCGGTTGAATCGGGAATCGGACCCTGAACCGGTACGGTTCAATTAATTTACTGGAAATGCATGTGAACCGAATTAAATCGGCCAATTTTTTGAAAAACCGATGAACCAATCAACTGGTTCAACCGAAAGAACCGTTGACCAACTTTGACTTTTTAAATCTCTTTCAAAAATTTGATGTATTTGGAGCTCTCAAGAGTAGAACTTGGGAACTAAGGGTAGAATTAAGCAACACTTACCACTGCTGTACTTGATTTTTTGTGTTTTACTTTGCAATATAAATTATATTTAAGATAAAACATATATATGAATAAATAAAATACATTTAATTTATAACACCGGTTAAATCATCGGTTGAATTAGTGAACTGTGAATCAGTAGCCTCACCGGTTTGATGCCCGGTTCGATTCTGATAACTATGTTCGCATGTTTAGAGAGAGAGAGAGAGAGAGAAGATGAGTATGTTAACAAACCAAAAAAAAGGACTTGACCTTACAGTATGCATGCCTCTGACAGTTTGCACTTTGCTGTAGCAATAAATGCTATGCTGAACAGAGCTTTGATGTTTTGAATTTTAAAAATGTTGTGCGAGACGGGACGGCAAACGAATGAAATGGCGGGAAAACGCTGGAAAAAGCCAAAAAACACTAGAAATAGAATTGGGACGGAACTGCACATCTGTTGTTTTGTTTTATCGACGAAATGGTCCGTATCGGCTGGTATGGAACGGTATTAATAATTATGCCTTCAACCAGAGCTTCTTGCTCTGTTTTCGTTGGTTTTGTTGTAATTGTCCTAGATGCCCTGCGTTGCAAGATCCTCCTCCAAGTGTTTCTTTAATGATCGGCTGTTTTCTGTCATATGGCCTTTCTCTCCATGGTACAAACGGAATTTATTTTTGGCGACCTAGCAAAGAAGGGTTTATATGGTATCTAAGGGAGGATTCAGTAGATTGGTTCCTTGAAAACGATGTTCATTGCCTCGTATGCCCATTTGTTTTTCTATTCTGATTCATCGTTCCCATGCTTCTTTCCGGTCTTCTTATCTCTTTAGAAGTGCTTGGCATCTGGTTGACTATGCTCAGGAAGAGTTGCATCTTCCTCTATCGTGCAATACTACTAGATATGCTCTACTAAGTTTGGCATTCGTGTCATAGGGTGCTTGGTGGGGAGACTGTCTAAGCCGATGATCTTTGGGTAAGCTGAGCTTTGAGGACACCACGACCATCTGCTCACTACAGTTTTCTATATTGTTGTACACTTCCCAGCATCGTCTGGTGTTCTGGCACAAGCCATTATTAGCTTTGTTCTGCGTAGCTAGTAGTGAATCCACCTCTTTTGATCATTTGCAATTTGCTATAAACTTGGCAGTGAAGAGCTCGGCTAGTTGCTTCCAACTACTGATTGTGTTGGAAGTAATTTATAGAGCCATTGCAAGGCAACTTCTCCAAGACTTGAGGGAAATACGTAGCATATAAGAACTTCTTTCACACTCCAAAGGGACATAATTCTTTTTATTTATTGTGATGAACTTGTCCAATGGGATTGGATTTTCCCATCATATAGAGTGAATCTTAGGGTTGTAAACTCCTTGGTGGTCTTGATCTCTCGGTGGCTTTCACAATGGGGGAAGATGAAATATGCTCTAGAGCTCTTTGTGCCACATTTCGGGTTGTCTTGCCATTTGGTTTTGGCACCCTATCTTCGAGTTGCTCATCCAACCATTGCCATAAATCCTCTTTTTCATATCGTTCTCGACGTTGCCTTTTTACTCGATAGGGGCTTTATGCCCATAAGGACCTTGAGTTGCTGCTTGTGACGTGGCTCTTTTGAAGGTAGATTTGAGCTGTGCTTCTAGATTTTGCTCTCAGCTGTCTGCGATCGGATCGATGATTTTCCAATTGGTCTTTGCTGAACCTGGATGTTCTTCAAGTGCTACGACATTCTTTGGATTGCCTTCGCCAGCCTTCTCCTTGACGATCCATTGTTATTTTGTTGCGGATCATTTGCTTTCAGTATGTAGCACTGGAATCTCCTGCTTGCATTGTCTTAATTCCTCCTTATGGGCTTAAGAGTTTCTAGCAAATGGTGTCCGAGCTGGGAGCCCGTTCTCTCAAGGAGAGGCTCTCATTGCATTTTGCAGCGTAATAGTTTGCTCTCTGTGTCCATCTCTTCGATGGACTACAAAGTGAATTTGATGTTGCCTTGAGGTCCTACGAGAATCATAACTTTCATCGCCGATTGCTGAGGGGTTATCTTCAAAACCTTCAACATCACTATTCCGAAGAGGGATCGTGGGGTTGCACTTACTCAAAGTCCTTACTACTAATCTTTTCAACCTTCGTTTCCCACAAACGGCCTAGTTATACAGGAAAAGATCCGCACAAGGTTGATGACATAGCCTGGACATATGATGAATGTGACGGGCCTGGTGAATTGCAAAACAAAACGCTGTAAGTCTAACTTGGCCGATCTGGGTGGGCCAAGCACACACCGATGCCTAAGTTAGATCTCTCAATCAGCGATAAATATTGGAATTGAAAATACTAATGGATATTTCATACTTTCTTGTTGAGAGAGTTGGTTTATCTATAGGGCATGAGTTCTAGTTTAGTCGAACAACAATCCTCATTAGTCATTATGTTTATCTCTTTAGTGTTATGGGTTTGGGTAATCTCATTACCATTAGGAATCTTCTCATAGTGGCCATTTCAGGGCTGTGTTGATCCCATGATGCATGTTTTAGCCACTTCACATAGAAACCCCAACTCTCCTCTAGAAGTTATCCCGCATTTGCAAAGCCATTTCATCCGCCAATGATTTGAAAACTTTAAGGCTTCCAACTCCTGAATCCCCCACTACAACTATGGGAACGAAGTCATTTAAAGAATATTTGACCTATATCCTTAGATAGTCTCGTTAAAGTTTTTTCAAGTGCACGTGTCCATCCCTCTTACGTGGTAGGACACATTAGTGCCACACCATCTCCACTTCCATACTCTTGGTCCCATATGACGGCTTGTTGAGGTGGCATATGGACCCTCAAGGCGTCTCTGTTATGCTCCCCTCAAGAGTCGAGCCTTGCCAGCTAAGGATCACGCAAAGAGCATCTCCTCTAAAGGCGGGCCTTCTCCCACATATGGCCTCGAGGTACTACATTCAGCAGGACTGAGGGAATCTCCATCCAAGAGCACCTTGTTGATGGCCTCATGCTCAGCACCTCCTTACTAGGCGATGAATACCTCCGTTGAGCACACCCTCTTTTAAGCTACCTCTCCATACTTGGCTAGAATTCTCCATAAGAGTAACTTAATGACCTAGATTGGGAGTAAGACCTAGGGATCCCCTCGGGTCGCCCTCTAGCAAGACCATCAGGAGACAAGTGGATTGGAAGAGGGTTTATTGAAAGGCCTTACCCTTGGGTGGGCCTTAGCCACTTGACCAGTCCTATAGATAGAGGGATCTCCCGTGCTGCTTTTGACTCCTACTCCTACTCCTACTCCTACTCAATTTGTCCGAAGCTGTGGAATGGGTGTCCCGTGGATGTGCTTGCGAGTGAAGTAATAAGAATTGTTGATTCATTTGACACATGGAGATGGGAATCGAAGATGGATGGAATTTCTTAAATTAACAATATACATTGCGTTCTTAAGAACAAGACAAAGGAATTTAATGAAAGTCAACTATTGACACTTAACAGAATCCCACCTACCTTTGAGAAAATCTCGGTCACATAGGTGACATTCGGAATGTTGGCCCTAGAGGAACTGGCCATTGAGCACTCATGGGTTGATCCAGTCCTTAAGGGCCCTTTGCCTATATAAAGGGATGGCCTTTCTTCAGCAAAGAGAGACAAGATCCTCACAAGTCTTTGGCTCCCTCAGACATTGCTGCCACTCTTTCTCTTTTGCTAGCACCGTCTTAGCTCTGTCTCCTCCACCTCCGATGGTTCTCTGCCTAGTCAGCGTCTGCCATTAACTTTCCATAGTGCCTCTCTCAGCATCCGTCATCCCTCAGCCTCACACACACCAACCATTTAGCCACTAATGGTGGCAGGGTGAAAATGGATAAAATATTTAGGGAGGCTAGAAAGGCCAGTCTTATTCAAAGTTAGTTTACCTACATTAGACGCATATTGCTTTTTCCACCCTGCCAGACTCCTTTGAATCCCTTCACCATAGAAGCCCATACAACATTAGCTTTAAAGGAATAGCCTAGTAGTAAAAAGATGGTAATCCTAGTGTTGCTAATACTGTCACTATTTTTAGTTTCTTTTAGGGAGGGTGTTGATGACGTAAAGTTGCAATAACTGCCCAAGAATTCTTAAAAACTTTTGCAAGTATTTATTTAGTTTTATTCTTCTATTTTTTAAGCAATAGAAGGGAGGTATTTTTATGTTAGTTTCGCTAGACATTGTGTTTTAGGGACACCAGCAATTATGATTGGAGAGCTATATAAATTTTAGTGTTCCTAAATCTGTTATGATCTATGTCACATGGAACGCTGATCATTCATCCTGGTACATGGAACAGGAACACACCACGTCACATGCTCTAACATGTGGTATGTTATTGGTAAACTTGTATAGATTACAGTATTAGAATTAGGGGTACTTCTAGAGCAATTCTTTTTAACAATATTTTTTAAATTAATCATGTAAAAACATATTTTTAAGAGCATTGTAGCTTATGTTATATATTTTATCCTGCCAGAACCACAGTCTCTCTATATTGTAGTTTATTATATTGATTTTTTTCCTCCTTAGGTAATCTTTAAGGAAAAAATAGGAAAAAAAATTGAGATCACTTTAGATTGCTAAATTCACCGATTTGGAAATAAATTGTACCATGTTTCCAAATATGTGTTCTAATACGTAAATCCGATGGAAACGCTAGTGAAATGATGTTGTTTAGAATACTAATTTTGTGCATAAGCTGTTCTTGCAATTTTTTTGTCTTCCCCTACTTTTTATAGGTAACTTTTGAGGTCTAAAGTACTGGATGTTATGATTGGAGAACTAGATGAGCTCCAGTGTCTTTGATTTATTTGATGTTGTTGACAGAATGCTTAACAAATGTTTAGGTACTTATTGAATTCCAAGGTTGAAGGGTTTCCTTGATGTATAGTTGGGATGGAGGGATGGGAGTTGTTGGATTAGATCTATTTACAAAAATTAAACCAATATTTTACTTACTATTGGTAAATGTCTAAGCCTCATATTGCAATGTAGTCTGCTTAACCTCAAATAAGCATAATCATTAATGTATTTTCTCTGAATGAAAAATTTTCAGGCCTGCTTGTTCATCCACTTCATTACTGCAGCAACTACTTATTTGTTTCAGTTTTCCCACTTTATGTATCTCTCTACCCTTATGAACAACAATTGCAGCATTTCAGAGCATAAGCAGATAATATTAATCTAACTTGTATATTATGTATTCTTTTTTCTTTGTATATTGTATTATGATCTTGTCTGATTCGAGTGACCAACGCTTTCTTATGCAGTATGCAGGTTGAAGTCAGCAAATATACTGAAGGTGTGAATGACAGGGCATTACGACCAAATGGATTGTCGAAGTCGTTGATCCACTATGACGGTAAGCTAAACTACCTGGTTTGGCTTTATAATGCCCTAGCTTTTCATCTTTGTGTCTTCTTATTTGCCAGCTCGTCAAAAGGAGGAGGCTTTAGGCTCGATCACAGAGGTGGTCCAGACTGTGAAGCATCCACAATCCCACATGCAGTCTATGAAGCACGACACTACCGGCAAGCATGAAGAGGAGGAGTTCAACCTCGATTATATTCTGCCTAGACCTGCTGAAACTGAGAATGCGTGCGCACCTGGCAGACTGACCCCTCAATTGGATGCTAGAACTAAGGCATCTCGCGCAAGTTCTTCCCAGGAGCTTGGCAAAAAAAACAGAAAATCAGTACGCATTTCCTTAATGGGGTGAGTCCTTTTTATTTAAGTTTCTGCTGTTTTGCTTTGATACCAAGACTGGTTATGCATTATTTAATTGTCCATATTATCTGCTATGTATTGGGATTGCCAGCCAGTGATAGGTATGGCAGATGTTTCTTAGACTCATAGTTAGTCTTCTATTGTGCCTGAAATTGTGTGTGATTTGGTTAGTTTCTTTGCTAACACTAAAAACACCATTAAAGTCTTTCATTTTGGAGCTAAGTGCCCAAATTCATTAGGTAGGGCCAGCACTTACTTAAATTGTGAGTACCTGTTGCAATGAGCAGCACTCCCAGTGTGAGGTGATAACTCTAACTACACAATTCAGGTGGCATAGCGAAAGCCTCACCCTTTTTTTTTTAGAGTATAAGGGGAAAAGAGCTCTTGCATCGTTAGCCGCTTCTCAGCATTTCCTGCCTGAGTTGTTGACCATCACCTGACCTGACCTCACACGGGAGGCCCCGCGCCGAGTGATTCTCCCCCAAAAAACTCTACATGTGATGTTCCAAAAACATAAACATGTGATTTAGTAATTTATAACCCATTTTGGGGTGCAACCAGGGAACAACTATCAACTAGTTTGAAAAGTGCTTCCATTTAGTAATGGAAGTCATCCACAACCTTTACCAAGTCCGAACGATTGTCGACTCCAGATCCACTGGTCTGCAATATTCACCCCAGCCCACAAGCACAAATCCTCGACGAGGAATGTAATCCCAAAGTACTCCAAAGACACAAATATATTAAATCAAGAAGGTGGTAAGGCCCTTGACATTTTTAGGGAGGATCGTTTGTCTAGCTATGAATTGGGGAGTGTGGGTTTACTATGCTCCAACAGGCAGTTGATTATTCTCATTGTTTAAAGTGTTCGCTGCCAAGATGCAACTGCAGTTGATAATAGCTAGTTACTAACCATGGATGCGACCACAGGTTGATCGAAGGTGTATCTTAAGTATAACGTGGTATTTCATTGCATTTTTTTTCCCCCTTGGTACGAAGAAAATTTTATCACAAACAAAATAAATTAAAATTAAGAGCTCTTCAACTTGCTTAAACAGGTGACAACAAAGAAGACCCTAATTCACAAGACAAGCAAGAACAATTGAACCAGTTACTACAACATTCATGCAGAAAAACCTCCATTTAGACCAGCTCTTATAAGATCTTGGTCTTGGGGCATACAAGTATATTACTTTCAATAAATGGTCACTTAAATTTTTTTATCATTGTTGGTCATGCGTTAAAATTACTCAGCATATTACTTTTCAAAATGTGGTGTAGCTTCCACATTTTTTTCATTGTTGGTCATGCCATGAAATCACTTGGTAAAATAGCCTTTCTACACCTAAATAATTGTAAAATGTTTGTTGTGCTTCAATAATCTTTTCCTTCAATTGAAATGTTTCCACTATTTTCTTTGGTCAAAAGGTTTCTATGTTTTCTTTCTCTTCTATTATTACTTTTTTTTTAATGTTTCTGAACTGCACAAGGTTGGTTCTCTATTTCCAGAACATGGAAAACAAAAGGAAAAGGTTTACTGTTATTTTTGGCTGCTAGGATGGTTACTATTCCTGACTTGATGGCCAAACTTTCAGTTGGTGTTGGCCACATGTTTACCAAGTCCACTAAGTTTTAATCTTAGCTTACTGTGTGAGAAATTGATCAGCAGAGAGTTACTCCCTGCCTCATTGGCTTTTCTTGAGGTGATTGATGGAAGTAGTTAGTGGTCCTGAGAAATCACTGTTGACTCTAGAAGTTCAGGTCGCTGCTTCATGTTCTGCTGGTTCATTTGCAGAAGAAGGTCTTGCCATTGGATAGCTTGATATACTTTGATATTTGTTAGGTTCATTTCCTAATAGCTTAAGCTTTGGAGACAATAAGTGACTTAACATGGTATCAATGTATTGGTTTTGGGAGATTCTGTGTTCTAGTCTCGTGATCTACGTTTGTTTCTCAATTATGACTATTATTGGGCACTCTATTTTGTGCGTGTTTGTGCACCTCTTTGGTTCAGTTTGTGTGCTTGTTTGGTTGCTTCTCCACGTCATGCACATGAGGAGGAGTGGGGCAAGGGGTGGTTTTGGATAGCTTGATATGCATTTGTTAGGCCCATTCCCTAATAGCTTTAGGTTTTGGGACACTTGGTGGCTCAGCACTTGGCAAGGATAAAAAATTTGTTCCGGTGTGATGTTTCAATTATGACAGAAATGGAAACACTTCAGAAACCAAAAGTTTCAGAAGTGACCAATAGCAACAAGTAAAATACAATCTTTTGTATTTTTCTCAATAAAAATACTGCAGCATTTATGAAAAGTTCTTAATCATGTTGAGCATGTTGACACAACTTATAGTTTTGTATATAGCATTGTCTTTTGATGCATTTATCTATGTTCTGGTGCGTTTTGGTGAAGCGCTAAAGTTTCACTATTCCACTAGTATTTTGTCTCGGTCTCTTGGAAACGGAAACATTGTGGCAGTTTTGATGGAAACAAATGGAATTTATGTTCCTTGGCACTTGAAGGAATACTATGCTGGCTTGGAAATTAGTTCAGTTTGTCCACCAAACAGCAAGGTAAACGTAAACAGCGCACTGGTATAACCGTATAGGTACTCTGCAATCAAATTATAATTGGCTTTGTTGTGATATGTTGAATTTCATTCCAATACTGAAACTACAGCAAGTGCCTATGTGCTGTATTAGCATTTCTCCAGATCTTACTTTGCCTTCCCTTTTGTTTGATTCAGACATGAAAGTGCTCAGATAGTCATACCCAAATGTTAAGAATGTTCCAGCAGGCCCTTGTGCGTATTTTACATCCATTCTGAACCTTTTGCAGGTTTAAAGGAAGGTCTTTAAGCTATGCTGGCAGGCATGAACTTGAACCAAGTATTGAGCCAGAGGTTCTGATGACAAAAGACGTGGTGCGCTCTGACAGTTGGGACCGTGCTGAACGAGAAAGGGATATACGTCAAGGAATTGACCTGGCAACCACATTGGAACGTATAGAAAAGAATTTTGTTATAACGGATCCTAGACTTCCTGATAATCCAATTGTAAGATGAATATTCATAAGCTGTGTTTTGTTAGATTTTGATGTTTTGTTACTTCATGTTAGCTACAAGCAGACTTTATAGTTATCTGTACTCTAATATAATAAATATGTGGCACGTATTCTATAAGACCATTCTGCTTATGATTTTCTTTGGATATAAAGTCTGTCTCCAAAGCCACTGTTCTAGTGAATTTTGCATGTCAAAGTCTATTGCATGCAGTGTGGAACCATAAATACTTTCTTTGGGGGCTGACGTAAAGTACTAAGATAACTGTTAACCACTGAAGAGTTTTTCTTATTTCCAAAGGGACAAATTTTGTTTTGTTACCATTGCCGAAACAATGAGTTGTTTGGACATCTATTAGGAATATCCAACAGTGGTAATTTTTATTTGCCACTTTCTGTTAAAAGAAAAGATTTAAGGACAAAGAAAATATCTTATATTTATTAGAGAATAAAGTAGAAAGGAAAAGAGGGGGGAGAGAGAGAGAGAGATAAGAAGATAAATCAGGCATGTTTAAAACACTTTTCTTTCTTTGTAAGTACTTTTTTTTTTATGAAAATTGTCACTGGTGCTTTCTTTTCCTTATTCTTCCCTACTACTACTAGAATCTTGCATTTGTTGTGTTTTCTCTTACAATTGCAAACCTCTTCCCTAACTAACCCTTTAAACCTTTTCCCTAACTAACCCTTTAAACCTTTTGTTTATGGCCTTCTAATATTCATAGGCATTATTCAATCTTTGCCTTATTGAAAATTTAAAAAAAATTAACTTTTGTTTTTCCCAAAGGACCTCCCACACCTTGAAAACTTTTTGATCTCTGTTTATTACTGATATATCATCCTCGATAACGATATATTTTTTCACTTATTTTTACTTTTGATATGGTCAAATAATTTTACAAAAGCTTACTTGGTTGGAAGTTTATATATATTAGAATTGTAATATAGTATACCCTTATTCTTGATAATATTGATTGTTTGATATTAGTATTCTTCATTAGATTTATTTATTTTCCCGCCCGCGGGGGGCTTTGGGGGGGGGGGGGGGGGGGGGGGGGGGGGGGGGGGGGGGGGGGGGGGGGGGGGGGGGGGGTTGCCTTATTGTGAGGCAGTGTCTTGTTGTGGAATGTGGACAACTTTTTGCCTTAGCAGTCACTTGGCTCATCACCATCTTGATATGTTAATTTCCATTCTGCATTCGGAATTAGCTGTTTACATTGAGTATAATTATTGTAAGAATTGTTGTTCTCATCTACTATATTTTGTAAAGTCATCTTCATACTCGTGCATTCCTTAATCTTCGGTGTGTATGAAGATGAATATGCATGCTCCCTATTTGATATGCAGTTGAGATGCAGATTGTATTTGGAAGTGACAGCTTAGTCCTTAATATGCAGATATTTGCTTCTGATAGCTTTCTGGAGTTGACGGAGTATACACGGGAAGAGATAATAGGAAGAAATTGTCGGTATGAGCTTGTAATTTTGCATGATTGTTTGCTCTGAAAGTTTAGCTATTACCTAGATATGAAATGGGTGTCTTTTTTGCTATCTTAGATCAATGATATGGTCACTTTTGAAAAAGATTAATGATATGGTCTTGTTCCACCATACATTTGATAAGGCTTGGCCTTTTTTCTAGGGTTACTAACCATGTTCATGTCTTTATTCCTATTTTTTCCCCCTTTATATATACAATCCTGTAAAAAGAGAACCCTGAGGACTGCTGAACCACATACAAATCGGAGAAACAATGAGGAAGCAAAAATGAATATAGAAAGCAACGTTGTCATTACATAATTTTTTTTCTCAACCTCATACTACGGGAATGATTGCAATTTGTTGTTTAACATGGGCTTCATAGGTTGAAAGGTCAAATTATAGTCTTCTCATCTATCCTGCCATATCGCTAGCTGTAAAAGAAAACAAACATGTAATATGTTATGGCACTGATCATTGTTCTGTTTTCAGCATCTGGTCATACGGATGTCAGTACAGTCAAACTAAAGTGATGATTTTAATATGATATTGGTGTGGCACTTTATGGAATGAATTTTGCATGTTAACCCTGTTATTTCATCCCTGTTAATATTTTGATCAGTAATTCAGTATTGGCAACAGTAGCTAATAATTGTCATCTTAAAATGCAGATTTCTTCAAGGACCTGAAACAGATCAAGGAACTGTATCACATATAAGAGATGCTATCAGAGAACAAAGGGAAATTACTGTTCAGTTGATCAACTACACAAAGAGTGGTGAGTTATTGCTTTTGGTATCCTGGTAATGCAGATGTACTACATACTACAGCATTATTTCAACAAGTGAATCATTTGGCTTAGTACGGTGTCTGATTTGGTGCATGACAAAATTTGCAGGGAAGAAATTCTGGAATTTATTCCACTTGCAGCCAATGCGTGATCAAAAGGTGGCTATGGGATGTTCATCAAATGATATTGTTAAAAGCTTGAATGCAATTTGAGCTTATATAAATGTACATTCCCTCCTGACATTTTTGAGTCCCTCGTAATATTTCTAGGGTGAACTTCAATACTTCATCGGTGTTCAACTGGATGGAAGTGATCATGTGGAACCCCTAAGAAACCGCCTTTCAGAGAAAGCAGAGCAACAAAGCACTAAGCTGGTATAGTTTCTCTTCTCTTTGAACTTACATGGATTCTTGTACTATATTTTTTCATGGATTGGATGATTGCATGTGGTTGTAGTAATGATGGTAATGCTGACCTCTTATTGGGTCACGTCTCAGTGAGTGCCTGTCTTGAAGTTTGTTTGGGTTTCTATACCATTGGTACCACTTCCAGTAAATAGTAGTTTTGCTGGTTGATCATGCTGATTGAGAACATGATAATTTATAGGTTTAGGAGTCTCGTGGCATGATGCAGTACTTTTTTAATTTTATAAGTAGTCATTTAAATCTAAGGCATTGAAGGGGATGCCACCTTAGTATAACAAAGAAAAAAAAAATAACAGAAGTCTTCTGTACAACTTCAACAACAAGAGCCTCCTATACCCTTCCTGAGGTCCAACTAAACAAAGTGGACTATAATCTATTGTTCAAAGTTCCCGCCTCCAAAGATCTCTGATCTCGTTCAACCCAAGATATCCAAATCATGCACAAAGAAGCCACCAATCATTTTGAGTCAAAGTGAGAGGGAAAAGTGCCCCGATGGCCCAAGTGGTAGTTGAAGTGGAGCGATCTCAGGCCCGAGAGGGTTCCAGGTGTAGGAGCACCTCAGGCAGCACTTGCTAAGGGTATTTTACATTGCAAAAGACTGATTTGGAGTTAGAGTATTAGTTTTTTAGGTGAAAAAGTGGGTGCCTTAAGTGCGAAGGAGTGGTTCCTCAACTGTCCAAATGGGCATGTGAAGTAGAGAAGGCCAATGCCTAGGAGCGGTTTTGGGTGTAAGGACGCCTTGAGGAGCACTTGCAAGTAGCATTTTCCCAAGGGATTGGGTGATTTAGAGTTAAAGCACCTGCTTCTCGGACAAAAAAGTGGGCTCTTTCATTCAAAATGTGAGCAAGGCATGCCACAATGGTGCAAGCCAGTGGGTGAAGTGTAGCAGGCCCAGGCTTGGGAGGGGTTCCGTGCATAGGGATGCCTTGGGTGGCACTTGCAAGGTGTTTCCAGTAGCAAACAAGTGATGTGGAGTTACAAGTACTAGCTTTTTGAACCAAAAAAATAGATGCTTTAACTCAAAGTACAAAGAAAGCATCTCACAAGAGTCCAATTGGAGCCCACCAATCAAGAAGCATCAAGCTGTCCCCAAACTTCGATCTGTCCTTGAGAATTCTCCTTGCCTTTGCCTCCGATGACAAAATGAAGAGGGAATAAGTCCCATTGAGGTTCTTCACCTCCACTCCTACCCAGAGCCCCCACTTCGATTTGCCCAAGCCTGCATCTTCTTTTCCTCCACTTCAAAGTCATGGTCTGCCGAACTCTCTGACCTCTCTCCACCAGAGAAACCTCAAAAGCACCATCACCTCAACAGTAATGAGGTTGAAATTATTCCACCTGAAATTGTACATCCTTAATATATGAGGTTGAGGTTGAAGTTTTTAATTATATAAACTTCGAAGTACATGAGGCCCTTCCTGTTTGTGCCTATACAATTTGGTAATAAAACAATTACAAGGGCCTTAATTCTGATCTCATGAGTAGACCTAGTGTGATATAAATTCTTTGCTCGTCTCCTCTTTATATGTTCATAGCTTCATTCTAAATGTGCTTCGTAATGTTAATATTCAACCCATGTTTTGTAGAATCTTTTATTTCCAATCAAGTCACTTAAGTTTTAACCAGAATAGAATCTAATATTTTTGTTGGTACTTTACCACTCATCTCTTTTTCCAGGTCAAAGCTACAGCAGAAAATGTTGATGAGGCTGTTCGAGAACTTCCTGATGCCAACTTGGTAATGTACTCCTTTTGCTCTGTGTTTGGACTGAAAGATAGCTGATATCTGTAACATTATTTTGTGACAACATTCCCTTTTTCATTACTTTTGTAGTTTCACTCCATAAATATGCATAGTCTACTTACCAAGTAAACGATTCTGATACATAAAGATGTTAATATTGCTAAAAAAGTAGAATGGGTTGAGTATATGGCAACCACATTTACCTAGAACTTTTCTTTATTATTTTTGCTACCGAATGCAATTGTGACAAATATGTTTCAATATACTTCTTTGATATTTGATTTCCACACATACATTGTTTCAAAATTATGCCATGTATATGTCACTGTCAGTTGGTGTTGTGCATAAAAGAATTAATAAATTTTATAGTTTTTGTGTCACTACTGCAACTGTTTATGGATTATGAGGGGCTAAGTTGACACCATCTACATTCTTGTTTTTAAATTTTTTTAACTGTCAAGTTTTTAACACTTACATTCCTTGATAGTCTTATAAGGTGTTATGTGATGAAGGATGAACCTTGCTATTATTTGGCACTAGTTTTGGATCCATTATTTGACGACAATGATTTTAAATGAAAACTGAATATAATTTCTGTGGTCATATTTTTAAAGTTTTTATATAATTTAACTAACCCACATATGCTTATAGTAAATTGAATATTAATTCACTTAACTGTATTATCTAGTTTTGTTTATGTATCTAAAAATAATATTATTTTCTATGAAATATATAAATCACATAAATGTAATCATTCTAAAAATAAAATTAATTATTCTCATAAAGAGAGTAATGAAATATATATGATATTTTTAGTAGAGTAAAAAAATTATCAATTATTCATATATTTGCAGTCATAACTTAAATAATTGAAATAATTTAGTTTAAGCATCAAGAACACGTTTATTTAGAGGTAAAATTAAGAAGATAGTCTAATGAATTTTTCAATTTGTTTTGAAATCAGATGTTCAATTTGTATAGAAATTACATATGTTTGGTTGTACAAAGTATTAAAAGTTGTAAAAAATATGAATCCACATTTTGTACAACCAAATGATGCATGCTTAACATGTCTTAGTATTTGTCAAAGTAAAAAAAATGAATGTATTTGATGTTAGAGTTGATGAAATTAAAAAAAATAGTCAATTGACTCTTAGAATTCTTATTAAATGTAGATACAATCTTAATTTTTCATAATGCATGTATTTAAAGTAATAGTTGGAAAACTAAAAAAAAAAATAGTTGATTGACTTCTACAACTTTTAATAAAAAATTATGCATTTTATTTTAGAATGAATCTTAAAAGGTCAAAAGAAGTAATATCTTTGGATAATTACTTATTAATTTGCACAAGGAAGTGAACTTAGATAAATTAAAAAACAACAGATAAAAAAAGAGCCACCCATAAGATTTTTTTTTTTTAATTTTAAGGTCTTATTTTGTTTTTGTAAGTGTTGTTTGCATAGGGAAGGTAACCTAGATAAATTATAAAACAAAGATAAAAAAAAAAAAATGACACTCAAAGGAAGCCACTTGTCATAATTACAGTGACAATGGTCAATGCACTATATGTGTTTTTTAATTTTTTGGTTTTATACTTTGTTGTAGTGATTTTACATATAAAATAAATATCATAATATTTATTTAACTTTTTATGTAGTTTATTTTATATAATTTAATTATGTATTCTTCTAACTCTTTATGCTTAACTCATCCAACAATTTATGTAAGCTAATTGTATATTTATTTAACTATTTGTGTTCAACTATGTATTTCATCTAAATAAATGAGTATAGTAATAGTAATTTTTCTTTAATCTATGCATGTATATATAGTAATCTTTACACTTATATGAATGTAGTGTATGTTCATGAACATAACATACATGAACCAAAATAATATAATGAATCTTATATTTATATATTAATCAATATATGTATATGAACTTAAAATACATGTATTAACATAAATGCATTAAAACAATGTACTAACATCTATAAATAAATGAACTCAAAAAAATGCAATCAGCCACAAGCAACATAAATACATTAAGTAATTAAGAATATTGAATAAAAAGTAATCAATCCAAAAAAATAAGTATGTGCACTAACCAAAGAGACAACAAAACAATTAAATACATGTATAGTGAACCAAAGAGACAACCAAATAATTATTTTTTACTTTGTAAACAACAATTTAGAGCCAATCAAAATGAGCCACTTGTCATAACCACAGCGATAGTGGCCTCCTTTTCTATATTGTATATAAGTAGATGTTAAACTATGGTTGGTCTGACCTTTATATAGTGCCACTTCCAGAGACCAGAAGATTTGTGGGCTGTTCATTCTCAACCTGTCTACCCAAGGCCTCACAAAAGGGATAGCGCTTCATGGGCAGCCATACAAAAGGTACAATTTTGAAACTAACACCCAAGTATAATATATTGATCCATTAGATGCTTTTTACTAATTGAACTCCTCTAATATGACAAAACCGAAGAAGTTGGAAGACAGCTTTGTGGAGTTTAACTTTAATTGAGCACATTAGGCTATGTTTGGATTTTGTCTTAGGCTTACATCAAGATGTTTGTCACTTCATGAAAGTATTTGTTCAACTAGTTGTTTGCCTTTGATTTGTACGATTGATATCTGTTCCTTTATTTGAAGAATTACTTTTTTAGGTTGGTTTTGCATCTAAAAATATGATGACAATACTATATATATACTAGTGGTCTAGCACGTGCCGACCACATTTTATTCGAGTAATAATTTAATAGAATGCAAAATCTATACAAAATATAACATGTCAAAATATTACAAATTAACAAATATAATAAACAAAATGTTTCACAGAGTAATACTATTCAATTACTAATCATAATGCAACAGAAAAGCCAATGGATAGAAATTGCTTTCAAGTTGTCTTTCAGCTCATTGACAATTCCTGCATAAGGTATACAGCATTATCCATAAGCTTTATGTATGTTAAAAATTGATACAGATTGTCACGTGAACTTGTACCTCAAATGTTTTACCCATAAATATATTTCATATGTATTTTCATGGTGTTTACAGACCCATGCATATGGACGACTTTGGTGTCACTTTCACATGGCTGTCAATTGAGTCAGTTAATTTTGCTAATTTTAAGAGAGAATATACTCAACATGCTTGTGGCGGTGAAATTTCCATATGTGGAAGAAAAATAGAAGCAGCATATGGAATTTATTAAATTAAAACTTTGTTGCTTTGCTAATTCTTTAAGGTGGCGTTTTCATACTTTTAAAGCATCTGAAATCACTATGGCAGTAAGAGTAGGCGGCTGTGGTCATTTGAACGATGGAAGGATAGTTAGGCAGTGAGTGAATAAAATATGCAAGCAAAGTTATTAAAATAATGCAAATATAGTCAATAATGGCAGTGAGTGAATAAATAAATGAAAGCAAAATCACTAACATAATGCAAATATAGTCAATTCCGTCTCTTTTCATGGAGATGACATCATGGTGAATAAAAAAAATGCAAGCTTTCATGGAGCTGACATCATGGTGATGTGGGTGGCTTTTGGGTGGAGCTAACATCATGGTGTTGTGGGTGACTTCGTGGAATCATCGGCATATGATGGATGAAACAGTAATTTCATGAAGGCAGATAGGAATGAATAAAGTAACTGATTGGGGAAGTGGGGCCCACTTTGTAGACTGCCAGGCTTTGGCAACATTAAATTATCTAGGCAAAGGGCAAATATGTAATTCAAGATCTGGAGGAAAATGCAGTGCTTCTTCCCGCTTTTATAATAGGTTAATAGATACATGAAAATGACATTGTTGCCAATATCATCGTTTTAAAGTAAAGCACATTTAAGTATGGATTTGCTTTTCAACTTAAAATGACTTTCTAGTCCATAAGTTCCTTTGCCTTTTGAATTCTGATAAAATAGTCTGAATGGACATCTAAATATCTTTGGTGGCTTTTATCTTCAGAGAGAAAAAGAATGATTGGCTTGAGGAATAATTTTGATAGGGAATAAGATACTTTTTGTATTGTGCAGTAAAAAGAGAAAGAGGAAAAAAAAAAGGAAAAGAAAAAGTAAAGATCTTAAATATGAGGGAGAATATAATTATATTTTCTTATATCATGCTTCTATATCAAAACTAGTTTTAGACCTGTGCGATGCACGGGCTTGGAATACCTCTTTAGATTCATTGTTTAACGACAATTATTTTCAATAAAGATTGAATATAATTTCTGTAGTCATATTTTTAAAGTTTTTATATAATTTAACTAACCCATATATGCTTGTAGTAAATTAAATATTAGTATACTCAATTGTATTATCTATCTCTTTTTATGTATTTTAAAAATAATATATTTTTTTATGAAATATATAAACCTCATAAATGTAATCATTCTAAAAATAAAAATTAATTATTCACATAAAGAGAGTAATGAAAAAGAGGGCTAATTAGTAATTACTGTATATATGATATTTTTAGTAGAATAAAAAAATTATTAACTACTAATATATTTGCAGTCGAAACATAAATAATTGAAACAATTTATTTTAAGCATCATGAACGCGTTTATTTAAAGGTAAAATTAAGAAGATAGTCCAATTAATTTTTCAAATTTATATTGAAATTAGAGTTCAATTTGTACAGAAACTACATATATTTGATTGTACAAAGTATTGGAAGTTGTGAAAAATATAGGCCCCCACTTTGTACAACCAAATGATACATGCTTAACATGTGTCTTAATATTTGTCGAAGTAATAAAAAGAATGTATTTGAGGTTATAGGTTAGGAAATTAAAAAAATAGTCAATTGACTCTTAAAATTCTTATTAAATGTAGATAAAATCTTAATTTTTTTATAATGCATGTACTTAAAGTAATAGTTGGAAAACTAAGAAAATAGTTAATTAACTTTTACAACTTTTAATAAATAAAAAAAATGCATTTTATTTTAGAATGAATTTTAAAAAGTCAAAAGAAGTAATATCTTTCGATAATTACTTATTGATTTGCACAAGGAAGCGAACCTACATGATTAATTTATTTTTTAATTTTAATTTCTTATTTTGTTGTAGTGATATAACCTTTTGTTTTGATTTTTGTAAGTGTTGTTTGCATAGGGAAGATAACCTAGATAAATTAGAAAATGAAGGTAAAAAACAAAAGGGCACTCAAAGTAAGTTACTTGTCACAATCACAGCAACAATGACCAATGTACAGTATGTATTTTTTTAATTTTTTGGTCTTATATTTTGTTGTAGTGGTTTTACGTATAAAATAAATATAATAATATTTATTATTTAATATTTTATGTAGTTTATTTTACGTAATTTAATTTTGTATTCATCTAACTATTTATGTTTAACTCACCTAATCATTTATGTAAACTAACTGTATATTCATCTAATTATTTGTGTTCAATTGTGTATTTCATGTAAATAAATAAATATATTAATAATAATTCTTCTATAATCTATGCATGTATATGTAGTAATCTATACACTTACGTAAATGTGGTGTATGTTCAGGAACACAACATACATGAACCAAAACAAATACAATAAATCTTATATTTATGTATTAATCAATATATATATATATATATGAACCTAAAATACATGTACTAACATAAATATAGACATAAATGCATTAATTAATGTACTAACATCTATAAATAAATGAACAAAAAAAATATAATCAACCATAAACACCATTAATACATTAAGTAAATACATTGAATAAGTATATTGAACCAATCCAAAAAAGTATGTACATGTGTCACGACCCCAGACCCACCTTGTGCGGATTAGGAATCATAACCGGCCAGTAGCTTAGCTACTGAAGGCCGAACTAAACCAAAAGACTGATAACCTATATTTGAACCTACATTTGATATAATGCGGAAGCATGATTTACTATTTTTGTAAACATAAAGCAAATACCTATGTTACCATCATAACATAGTTTTATTACACAAGCATAGTTTTGACACAAATCTAGGGAAATCTACTAGTTCAAACTTATTACAAATCAAAATATAACTCGAGTCTTCATGACATTCACACATAGGTAGCGTAGCCAACAACTTCTCAATCTTGGTTACCTGAAAATATTTAAGAAAACATGAGCTACAAGCCCAGTGAATAATAGAATAATTGAAGCATCAAAATATACCATGGGTTTGATTTACATATGACATAAATACCATTTGCATAAAATTTTGAAAACAAGTAAAAGAGATATCCATACACTAACATAAGCATACCTTTCAAAAGATGCTAATTTAGTTTTATACTTGCAAAAGCATCTAAATATCAACATTATATATATAATTTATAATGTACTCATGATCTTGGCTAAACGGAAAATCCGTAACAAAACGTATGCACTAGTGATGCGTAACAAAACGACAAAAAGTCGTGAGGAACGTCTTCCTAATCATATCAAGCTTTCGGTTTATTTTAAGTCCCCCGATGTAGGACCTCCGAGTATAGCACATATAGCTTTCAAATCTTATTCATTGTATACAAAATTTAATCCATGGATTTTCTTAATAGAAGAATACAAGGTTTAGCATCAAAATATAGTAACTATTTTTTAAGAGTAACATAGACATATTATCATTTGCTATGTAATGTTAAAATATAATTTGTAGAAAAAGAACATTTGCATTGGAAATATGTATATTTTACTCCAAATACACCATTACTCACCTCAAATGCTTAATGCTTGAAATTCTTTCTCTAGATGTTAGAACTTGATCTTCAAGAGCAACTTCCTAACCTTCACTCTTCTCTCTTCACTATGCTTAGGTTTACTTGTATTCAAACATTCTCATCTACATGTACTATTTATAGGATGAAGTAAAGGAAGTTGGTTTAGTACTTTACTAATTCTTTCTTCTCCACTAATCCACTAATTTAGTGGGCTAACTTTCATTATCATTTAGGGATGAAGATAATCATTCCACTTATCAAGTGAAGAAACTTCATTCTCCACTCATCTAAGTGGAGTAAAACTTTCATACTTAGCTTGCTAAGTGCTGCCACCATCAAGTGGAGAAGCTTTATTCTCCACTCATCTAAGTGGAGTAACACTTTCATGCTTAGTTTGCTAAGTGCTGCCACCATCAAGTGGAGAAGCTTTATTCTCCACTCATCTAAGTAGAGTAACTTTCATGCTTAGCTTGTTAAGTGCTGCCACCATTTGCTCCCCTTTAGTTGTGTATAAATAGAGAAGTATAAACATGAAATCAATATATGTATAGAAGAGAATTATGTAGTGAGTGTAACTTAGTGAGTGAGTGTGAGGATTCTAGGGTGTTACAACATGCAGTAACCAAAGAGACAATGAAACAATTAAATACATGTATAGTGAACTAAAGAGACAACCAAACAATTATTTTTTATTTTTTATTTTTTAAACAACACTTTAGAGCCACTCAAAATGAGCCACTTGTTGTAACCTCGGTGATAGCGGTCTCCTTTTCTATATTGTATGTAGATGCTTCCAACTTCTCAATTAGATTGTTCGTTCATTGCATGTTCTGTATCTGAATATTTTATATCTTAACTTCTTAAAATTATGCTAAATGGAGTTGCATTGTATACGATGTAGGTTTTGGTTTTACTTAGACGTACTCTTCAGGTATTTGAGTGTTTGTGGTATAGCTATATGAAATCTTGATTACTTGCTTTTGAGTTTAAAGTAGAAAATGCTTTTTGTTAGGTTGCATGTCTTCCTGCCTTTTACAGATGTATGCTTTACTACAAGGTTTGAGCATTGTAAGCATAGAAAGACTAGTTATGAAGTATTTACCAACAGGACCAATGAGTTGTTCCTTTGTTAGGCTATGCATAATCATGTTGCTTACAATTGTCTCCTCTTCTAATGTTTGTGCTTAATTCTCTTTGGGTTTGTAGATCACTGCAACTGGTGAAAAAATTGGGCTGGATCATTTCAAGCCCATAAGACCTTTGGGATGTGGAGATACTGGCAGGTAGTCAGCTTGATACTTTTGACTGGTTGCTACATATAGCTTGCTACCATCTTAATATTGTGACTTCCTATACTTTGTCCATCTAAACTTTGAACCAATATTTTTTCTATGGTGGATTATGATACAGTGACATTCAAAATTTTGTTTTTTTAATCCTTGATGACGAGATTTAATATTTTTTTTAAAATCTATTTATTAGTAAGAGAACCCTTCTAACTCCGCATGTGCATTGCTTAGCATGTATCTTTACACATCTGGTCCCAAGTCTGAATATAGGAGGGTTGGGTGAGGCGGTTGAGAGTTACTGTAAAACTAGCAGACCCCTACAGAAAAAAAGAGAAGGAGAAGAGAAAGAAAACTCTAGCAATCCAAGCTTGAACTCCTTGGGAATAACCCCAAAGATAATGCTGACAAAGTATCATGTAAAGCCACCTGTAACTCAACTCTGCAGAATAGAAGAATTACATTGATATTTATAGGTTCCTGATTTCTCCTAATTCTCCTAATTCTACTTGGATGATGAGTTAAAAATTAAGGAACTAAGAAATTTTGACTAACTAGAATATTCTAAACTGAATAAAGACTCCAAATAAGACCCTGTAGGTACAAGTATCCAGCTCTCCTATGTGGCAGGCCAAATCATCTCCACCTCCATGTACTTGGACCACGTGTCAACTAATGAGGTGACATGTGGACCAATGAGGCATCTCCACAATGCTCCACTCAAAGGATGAGCCTTCCAGCTAAGGATAGCGCATGGGACATCTCCTATTCCCAACGAACAAATTTCTGATTTTTTGTGGTTGGATCGATGCTGGTTCTCTTAGAGCACTATGATCAGAGATTGGCAAGTTAGAAGGTATTCACCATCAGTATTTTAACATAAAAGTTTATTTTGCCTAAATCAGTATGAATTGCATTTCCCCCCAAGTACAAGAAATGTGATGTTGGTAATGAACTATTAAGAAAAGAATGAAACTGTTGGGCTGAAAAAGATGGATAGATAGTTAGACCTGGGGACGTATCTACTATGTGATGTTTGAATAGAAGAATTCGAATTCCAAATTGGAATGAAGTAAGTTCTATTTTTTATACTGGAGATCCCCAAATGGTGGTGTTATGACTCTTAAGGTTGTAAGACTCAAACAATATGTTTTATTTTAGGCCTTTGAGACTACGCCTTGTAATGCACTTTCCTTTACTTATTAAAAAAATAAAGGCCTTTGCATCTAGGTAACTTAACATAAATGGGTATGTTGACAACATAAAATTGAAAGTTCAGCTATAGTGGTGGAGGTGTTGAGTTAATCACTTTAATCTAATCTTCGGAGTGTAACATATACCTTACATTCAGTTGTCAAAGCTTCTATAAACTACAAGAACTCTGATTTTCGAAATCTGTTGGTAGTCAGTCGATTGTTCGTAACTAACAAATTGTGGTCCTTAATAGAGCGGAATGGTGAAACAGAATCTATGTAGCCAAGCGCTCGTATATCTTGACAATTAATAACCTAGGAAGAGAGGCAAAAAATAGAAGAAAGTGTGAACCATTTAAGATGGAGTGGTGTTGTACATGTAAGAAGAAAAAAAATAGAAAATGTTAGCCATTTTCTTTTGTATTGCCCGGTGGCAAGGGAGATTGGGGCAAATTATGTAGTGAAGTGGTAAGTTATGCTGTTGTTTTTGTGTATCATGTTGTGCTTGTGGAGGGAGAGGAACCGACACTCTATTGAAGATTTAGAGTGCATAGTGTATAGTCTAAAAGGAATTGTTCTAGTTTCCTTGTATTTTTGGCTTTAGCAGGCTTGTCCTTTTTCTTCATATTCTTTTGTAGGGTTTTCGAGGGAGTTATATATACATGTTATGCATACATGCCTTTTTTTTTTCCACGATATCTATATACATGTAGTGTACAAGGTTGCACTCCTTCTGGTGTAGAACTAAATTGCAGTCGCAGACGAAGAAGCAGACGTGGGCATTGTGGACGTTACGTAACGGCACTATTAGTGTAGATTATTTTTGAATAAATTTTAAGGAGTATAAATATAATGTTTAGTATGAATGTAATATAATATGTTTTATTACAAGTAAAAAAAATTAGTAAGTATATGAATAACTACACACATCATCCTCATTTTAGCCTTTTCTATCATTCTAAGTAGATCAAGTAACTGAAGTGTAAATTAACTGACTAAGTAACCTAAATAATTTTAAAAATAAAATAAACAACTCAATTTTATCTTTTACCTTTTGGCTTTTTGGGGTTTTGCCAATGTTTTGTTTTTTTCATGAGTGGGCCCATTTGATCTAGCCCACCCCCACCCTTAGGAATGAATACTTTTGTCTGCACATGCTTAACCTAACATTTTCTCACTTTTTTTTTCTATGCTCTCAAAATATCTAACAAATCTCATTACATACACTCTATTAGTAGTTCTAGGAAGCATGGATATTTCGTTGGAGGAGCTGTACTCATGTCGGACACTGACACACATGGGACATGTGGGACACGCGCGGACACGTGTCAGACACTCCATTGTATGTGTCCAATTTTTAATTATTTTTATTTTAAATAAGATACTCCACGGACACGTGTGTCCCATTGTGGACACTTTAAGAACACGACAGGGGCTCAATTATATTAGATAATAATGGATGGTTGATGAAGTGTAATGGCATTTTAATGTATTGGGTAGTTTATGACTTTATAGTCTTATATATTGATGGAAGTTATGGAACAAGTTTTTTGTTGTTAACCTGTTTGATGGAATATAATTAACTGATTGTGAATGATTTGTTGCTGATTAAGGAGTGAAATATGTTATTTTTTTAATTTTAATCGGTATTATCTTGTATATTTTCACCTTCTTTTGCAAAATATTTATATATATGAGATAGAAGAATATATAAAAACATATTCTTTTGCCGTGTCCTCGCCGTATTGTGTCCTGCATTTTTTGAAAATTATCGTGCAAGTATGTCCGTGCTTTCTTAGATTCGTACTACTTTGTGTTGCCATTCCTATACATTCCCGCTCTTTATTCTCCAAGACCCTTGATTACTCCTTTTTGAAAGCGGAAGACATCTTAACAATCGAGAAGAAGAGAACGAATCATATTCGACCAAGATGAAGACTTGAGAATAGCTATGGAGTGTTGAAGGGCCTAGGGTTTGGGAGGATGGTTGCAACAAAAGTTCTGGTTTGCGTGTTGAGTCTCTACAATTACAATAATGTGAAGCATAGTTCTAGCCCCTTGAAATTGAGTGTCGTAACCAAGTTTTACACGCATGCATTGCCATCTCTGTTGGCGTAATGGGCAGTAACAGCCATAACGCTCGTTTCATGCGTGTTGTATATCAGGTCTAGATAAAAGGGTCCATAGCGGGTACGGCAGCTAGTGTTACCCTTACATAACAGCCGTTACACCGATATTTCATTTTTTGCTTTCTGCTGCTCTTTAATGCTGTTGACTTATCCATAAAAAGACTCATAGCATATCTCCTACCATAGTCATTAACTATTCACTTTTCATTTCAAGTTGAAGCACAATTGGTTTATTGCTTGGTAAATTTCACAAATGGTGGCTTAAATGGCACAGAAACTGATGTTAACAAATGCTTTTTCTTTCCCATGAATGATGTTCAATTTTCTGAGCATTTGTGCTTCTTTAAGTTTGTGGATTTATGTTCTTTCCTCTTAATCATATTGTTGGTATTGGTCCAGTGTTCATTTGGTGGAGTTGAAAGGTACTGGTGAACTTTATGCTATGAAGGCAATGGACAAGTCTGTAATGATGACTCGTAACAAGGTTTGAATGTTAAAGAGAGCCATATTCGGTCATTCAAAATATGCAGCATAGGTTGTTTTATGTAAGGTCGTTGATGTTTGGCTTGATTCCATTTTACTTAGTGGTGTCAATTAGCTTATAAGGTTTCTACAGTTCTTGTTATCTTTTCATCTTTCTAATGTGTTCAATATCAGTAATTGTATTATAAGAATCATGTTTCTTGAAAAATGAGGGTGTGGCTGTTCACCTTTAGTCGTCAATATAGTCCATAGCTCTTAAGATAATTTAATTATGAAAAGACAAAAAAGATAGTCCATAGCTCTTAAGAAACACAAAAATGCCTTTTTTGCACAGAGATATAAAGACGCTTTAAAATATCCAAAGCACTGTTATATCCTTGAATAAACCCATTTCTAGAAAAGCTCATTTAAGTGAAGTTGACGCCATTCAGGTAGTGATGTAGCATGACCTCTCATCTCATTAGACTTCCATCAAACATATGGTGGGCAAGTAAAAAGGAGGATCTATGCCACTTGTATTATTTCGCTTTATTATGCACTGTTGTCTGCCACACCTAAATCATAAGAAATCATTAAACATGTTTAGGGAAAAAAATTCCTTCTTCCACTGATCTGGGTGTAGTCTAATTTGAACTACTGCAATGGATATCATATCCTGGTTTTGTGGCATAATATGCTCCTGGTCAAACAAATATCTTCATTTGTTAGGTAGAGGCCTTATTGATATACCCTTTATTCATCTGTGTATATTTACATCTATAATTAGTACATGATCTAGTGTAGATTTGGCTTGTCCTAGGACATCATGTGCTTGATATTTCAACTTGCTGATCATCGAGAAATTAGGGTTTATTGACATCATACCCTGCATCCCGTAGAACATGTCTTGTTCTCCAGGATAAAAAGGTTTATGCGAGCTTGATGCACATTGTTTGGCTCATTCCTTAATAGCTTAAGCTTTTTGAACTTCTAGTTAGTTAATATGGTATCATAGCTTTGATTGTGGGATGTCTTGGTTCAAGTCTCCTTGTATATGTTTTTAGTGTGCACTCTATTCCAATTGTTGTTTGCGCACCCCAATTAGTTTAGTTTTTATGCATTAGGCTGTCTCGCCACTTATAATAGAGGGTTGCATGTGAGAGAGTGTGTGTGATAACTTGATATAAATGCACATACTTTGGGAGCATCCATTTATTTCAAAAAGGAAGTGAATTGAGATTATGGAATTGGACTGATGACATCGAAAACTGACTTCCACTTAAAATAGATTCCTCTAGTCAACTTAGACTCGTTAAAATAGCACTAGGTCATGTTGTGAACAATGCACAAAAACGTCTGATATTTTCTTTAAAATTGTAAGTGAACCTTGCATATTGCTTTTTTCAACTGGAATCATGATGCACCAAATTTATCTTCTGTCCCATATGTAGTCTATGTTTTTACTTGTTTTGATTCAGAGGTTGCTATGACTTAGTGATTGTCCCAATATGTACACCTACCATATGTAATGCCCCATGATTGGTTTGAGACACTATCCTTTCGATCACTCTGTAATGTAAATTTCATACCATATAATCGGAATTGAGTATTTCATATTGATATCTAGTTGTCTACTCTAGAAAATTTGCAATTTGATGCAAGCATGTACATTTCTTGATTTGTGCAAAAGAGATAATCACTTCATGTTGCTGGTTTATTATGAAGTAAGGCATGTAAAGTCATTGTGCAGGTTCACCGAGCATGCATTGAGAGGGAAATCATTTCACTACTGGATCATCCTTTCCTACAGACGCTTTACACATCTTTTCAGGTTTTACATATTTGCTTGTTTATTTGCTCTTTTTGTCAAAATTTTTTTTTACAGTAAAGGAATAAACATCCCCATGTGCACACGCACACACGTAAAACCCTATTCAACTCTAGAAATGCCTTTAATGCACTGTAAGTACATGTGCATGTGCGAGATTGAATATCACATTATTTTTCTTTGTTCAATATTACTTCTTTTGTTCAGTATTGTTTTCAAGTATCTATCTATATACAATATAGAAAAGGAGGCTGCTATTGCCGTAGTTGTGACAAGTGGTTCATTTTGAATGGCTCCCAAATTTTGATTGAAAAGGTTTTTTGTTTTCAAAATAAAAAATGATTATAATCGTTTTGGTTGACTCTTTGGTTCACTATACATTTATTTTATATTTGAACTACAGTACTAAGTACTTAATTAATTCATGTATTTCATGGTGTTCATCTAGATGAAAAGTATGATGCTTTGATTTTCATTATTATCTACTGTTGGTGTGAAATTCATGCCACTATACATTGTATCTATTACATTCAAATCAAATTAACTCCCTAACCTTTTTAATTTATTAATTATTTCATTATGCTAATAATTCATATTTGTTTTTGTATAAAAATACTTAAAACAATTGAGTATATTAATAATAAAAATAAATGCTTAAACGACTACATAATTAAATTACATAAAAATAAAATATAATAAAAAATATTATAATATGCTCATTTATTTAGATGAATACATAACTAAATATAAATAGTTAGATGCATATAGAAAAGGAGGTCACTATTGCTGTAGTTGCGACAAGTGGCTTATTTTGAGTAACCCTCAAATTTTGATTAAAAATTTTTCGGTTTTCAAAATAAAAAAATGATAATTATTGTTTTGGTTGACTCTTTGGTTCACTATATATTTATTTAGTCTTTGAACTATGGTCCAAAGTACTTAATTAATTCATGTATTTAATAGTGTTTGTCTAGATGAACAAGTATGATACTTTGATTTTCATTATTATTTATTGTTGTGAAATTCATGCCACTATACATTGCTTCTATTAAATGCAAATGAAAATAAAGTTTATTAACTCCCTAACCATTTTAATTATTAATTGTCTCATTATGTAATAATTCATCTTTGTTTTTAGACAATTGAGTATATTAATAATAAAAATAAATGCTTAAATGATTACATTATTAAATTATATAAAAATAAAATATAACAAAAAAAATATTATTATATACTCATTTATTTAGATGAATACCGAACTAAATATATATAGTTAGATGAGTATACAATTAAATTACATAAAAAGTTAGATAAATTAAACATAAAGGTTTAGATGAATTCACAGTTAAATTAAACAAAATATTATCATATTCATTTTGTATGTAATATCACTATAGCACTTATAAAAAGAATGTAAAATCACAAACAAAATAATAGACCTAAAATGAACAAAAAAATCATGTGCATCAACCATTGTAGCTATGATTGTGACAAAAGGCTCATTTTGAGTGGCATTTTTATTCCTTTTTTTTAAATTTACCTAAGTTCTCTTCCCTATGCAAACAATACTTGTAAATTGTAAAATCGCTACAACAATATGATAGATCTAAACATTAAAAAAAAACAAATCTTGTGCATCTCACTGTGATTGTGACAAGTGGCTTACTTTGACTGGTGCTTTTTTAATCATTGGTTTTTTAATATTTAGGTTATCTTCCCTATGCAAACTAAAAAGTAATTATCGAAAAATATCACTTATAATATTGTTTCATATATATAATTTTCTTACATGTTGAACATTTGAGTTCAATACAAATTCTAAAAGTTAATTGGACTGTCTTCTTAATTCCATAAATTATTAACAGTTAGGAATGACAAAATACCCCGATATATCGGGTCCTCGCCCTGCCCCGCCCCTATTGGTACGGGCATGGGGTGATACTAAATGGGGCGGGACAGGTTTGGGAATAAGGTGTAAAAACCTGTCCCAACCCGAGCGCTCCCCGTTTATAAATATATATTCATTATTTATATGTATATATTTTCTTAAAATATGAGTATTGTGATTTTTTCTTTTTTTTTTTTTGGTGATTTTATTCTTTACTTTGTCCATTATATGTTTGGGAAAAAAATACTAAGATAAGGGAAGCGAGGAGGGGTTACCATGGCGGGGCGGGGATGGGGTAGGCCCCCCCGACCCAAACCCGGCCCGTTGCCATCCCTATTAATAGTAAATGAATGCATTCTTCAATGTTGTGATACATTGCTTCATACATGTATATCTCAAACAAATTAAGTAAAAACTCATGCCATTGTATTCACTCAATTCAAATGAAACACATCTTTACTATTTCTTCAATTACTTTAATTATAAATGTAAATATGAGGGTAAAAGACAATTTTCATACTTTACTAAAAAAAATCATACATACAATAATTACTAATTAGCCCTCTTTTTCATTCCTCTCTTTGTGCAGAAAATTAATTTTATTTTAGGATAATTACATTATGTCCTTTTGGTATTTTTGTAGAAATTTTTATTATTTTTATAATACATTAATAGTAATAGTTGGACTGTTAAGTTTGCTTACATTCAATTTACTATAAGCATATAAGGATAGACAAATAAACAATACATTTAATTAAATTGTATAAAAAATTTAAAAACATGCCAAAAAAAATATTTAGGTTATATTTAATACCATTGTCATCAAAGAATGGACCAAAAAAGTATTCCAAATTCCGTGCATCGCACGGGCCTATAACTAATTAATAATATTTGGGATCAACATGTATACTTACCTATTCTATGATTGTACCTAGAAGGCATTGTTGTTGACACACATTATGGACATGATTATTTGAACTAAATATTTGGATTGCACATCACAAGTTTAAGGAAGGATTTAGAGAATTTTGCAATTCTGGTTTTAGTTCTACTTCAGTAGATTTTATAAATACATAAAATAAGGAAAGGTTGTGAAGATAACTCATTTACATCATAATGAGGAAAGTTATGTTGTGGATATTGCAAGTGGGCAGGTTTGGGGGCGATGTGGGGTGAAGTGGCTTTTAATGGGCTCGCACTTGATTTACCCTTCAAGGCAAATAATCATCCATATTGAAGCCCACTTACCGTCCATAAGCATATGTCCATAAAACTGAAACCTAGGAAGCACGAACCCACCTAACAGAGTGACATACCCCTGTCTAACATGTGTCAGACACGCCCCCTCCCACGTCCTAATTTTTTTTATTTTTCTCTTGCTGAACCCTCTCCGGACACGCGTGTCCATTTTCGGGACACGGTTAACTTGCTTCAGGAGCTCATCTTAATGGTTCTCCTCTTATATCTAGAAAAGACATAGTACTTATTGTTCTATTTTATTTTGTTGTGAATCTTACAGTGGATTTAGAGTTAATGGGCTATTGTTTGTAAACCTAAGTGGCTTAATGGGCTATTACTTGTAATCGTTTACACATAATTAAATACATAACAAATAAAAAAATGGATGAAAGTATATTTTTGTCATATAAAATACAAAATATAAATAATTTATGTCATGTCCCTGCTGTGTCGTGTCCTCTATAAAATTGTTGTGTTAGCATCTCATGTCTGTGTCGGACACGACACAGGTCCGTATCCATACTTCTTAGATTGAGACTCACCAGTTATGGTTCCACTCATAAACCAAAAGCCCATAAGGGCCTATCATGACCATATCGTTGGGTGCACAACTAGAACGACTATATAATCAAAAGACAAAATGGCCACAAAATCATACACCTGCGGTTTCATTTTTAGTTGCCTCCTAAGAAGACACTTCTAAGAAGGTGCCTATTCAAATGTGCATCAGACACCTAGGGGACACACACATCCATCACTTACACACCCATAAAACACATTGCCAGTTTGAAGAAAATAACTTTGGATCCAACAATAATATAAAAATAATGTGGATTTATACCTATCAAATTGTTATGTTATAAATTTTGAACTTGTTTTCATCTTATTTAATGTTAAATAATGTTCAAACTATGAATTAAATGGTGTTTTTCATGTTGATTTAGTGCTATTTTAAACATTTTTGGTGGCTTGTATATTTTAAATTTATATACATGTGAAATAAAAATGTATAAATAATATGATTTTTCCAGATCTCTGCCATATCCCGTGTCCATGCTTCCTAGGTAGCCACTTAGTTATAGCACACTAAGAGACTTCTCCAATTGACTTCATGAAAAGGACCAGTCATCATCATTACTCGTGAACAAAGTTCTGCAGTTACAGTTTGAGATTCACAAGGATAGGCACCCCATTTCACCTAACCCTCGTTGACCTTTACTCATAATTGCGGAACTATTTAAATGTTATAATAATATCAATACATCATCAAGATATAGCAATTAATCAGAGATAGTGATGACTCTTCCCAAAAAAAAAATAAAAAAACAAAAATTATTGATACTAAATCATCAACTCATGTATAATCAAAGCAAACACCACAGAAAATTGGGATGGTATCTCATGCTAGTGCTCTAAGGATAGCGCAAAAGCTGGTTAGAGTTCCTAACACGAAGTAAACCTAGATCATGTCAGAACAACTTGAAAACAATAAAACTTAAAAATTAATAAACAAATTACAACTTTCAATTCATGCTGCAACTATGAATTACCTCTTCAAATCTAACTACTCAAGAGACATAAAAAGATAAATAAAAAAACCATTAAAATTCTAATTTAGGGTTTTATGATGCATATCATAATCTCTTATATGGAAAGAACATAAATGCAAACTTGTCAAGATTAAGATCAGGATGCTAAACATAAGGGTGGCAACTAAAATCCTAGTTTTTGTGGTTAGCTTGCTACTTAATTGTCAAGCACTACTATATTAGGCAATATTGTGCAAGATGCTTAACTAAACACTAATGATATCTCTAAAAGTTAACATTCCATATACTTTCAAGGTTTGAAAATCAAGACTGAATATGATATAACCAATAAAAAAGTATAATAAAGAGTAATAGTAAAATAATTTCCATATTGAAGTGGATTTCAACATAAAATAAAAAAGAACATAAAATAAATTCCAAAAATTTCAAACTAAAATGTAATCCATGAAATAAGTTTCTTGAAGTCAAAACATATAAAAAGATTAAATTAAAAGTAAGGTTTGGTGAGGAAAATTCAGAATAGATTGTTTTTGGAAACAAAATTAAGAACTTGCACTCATTTGGCTCTAGTGCATGGATTTCCATTTACATCTTTATCACCATTGAGACGATTTTGAAAGATGTTGAATGAGTAATCAACTCAAACATCTCAAAGCTGGTCGAAAGTCCTCGCTTTCGAGTCATTTATTGACCTAAAGCATGAAACAACATCATTCGTGATTACAAGAATATATCATTACAAACCCAGATGTTGAGCATGATTAAATATTGCTAATAAACAGATTAAAATGAAGATTTAATCATCAAGAACACATTCCAAGTATTGTGGAGGATCAAACAACTACGCGCGTATTATTACATGTAAATAAATGAAATCATAAACACTGAAACACAATAGTGAAATCAAGGTAGAAAACCCTACATTCAAATTTCTAGCCCCCTTAGAGGGATATTGTATCCTAGATTTCGTGAAACTCGGGTCAGAATCTCCAAGATCAAGATCATTTTGGCTTTGTTACACAACAAATGCTGCTCGTCTCTATTCAGGTTCTTGTCTTCAACCAAGGACCTGTCCTTGTGCATCCTTCCTGGTTTTAGAGGGAGATACTCTAAACAATTGTTTTGGCCTTGGAATGGAAATATCAAAATGTATTTATAGGTTACATGTGATATGCATCGCATCGACATGCCGAGGTGTATAAGCTTATGGACAAGCTTTGGATTGCTTAGGCACCAAGGTAGGGCACCTCAATTGGGCTCCAAAGTCTTTCCTTTGTGTACAGGCCTTTTCTAGAGAACTCTAACATCTTTCAACTTAAAAAAAAAAATATGTTAGAAACGTAATTAAAGTGAAGTTAAGTGAGACCAAAAAAGGGCTTGTGGGGGAGAAAACATGGCTAAGGTGCCAATTCAACACTTTTGGGGTCTGAGTGTTGATTTGAAATTAAAGGGGTGAAAACATGGCTAAGGTGCCTTTTGATGCTTATTAACTCAACTCACCTCAACTAAGCCTTTTCCTAACTATTTAGGGTCAAAGGGTCAAAGATCAAAATCTCGTATCGGCGAGCTGTTTTCGATTAGCATGGAAATGGAAACGTTTCGAAAATATTTTGAAACATTCTAGAAGTAACAAATATTAATAGAGTAAAATGCAACTTGTTGCATTTTTCTGAATAAAAATTAGACAATATTTATGAAAAGGTCTAAATTCATGTCAACACAACTTATAGTTTCGGTATACTACACTATGTTTCAATGATCAAAATTCTGTTTCGATGTGGTGTTTCAGTTGGCACGGAAACAAAACATTTCGGAAATATTTCGAAAACATTTCAAAAGTAACAAATATTAGTACAGTAAAATACAATCTTTTGTATTTTTCTCAATAAAAATTGTACAACATTTATGAAAAGTTCTAAATTCGTTTTGACAACTTATTGTTTTAGTATATAGTATTGTGTTTTGGTGCATTTCTTTATGTTCACGAGTGTTTTGATGGAAACAATAGAGTTTCATTATGTCACTAGTGTTTTGTTTCGGTCTCTTGGGAAACCAAAACGTTTCCGCCATTTCGATGGAAGCAAATGGAAATTTTGTTCATTGCTACGTTTTTGGTGCATTTCACTATGTTCCTATGTGTTTTGATGAAAACACTAACATTTCATTATTCCACTACTGTTTTGTTTCAATCTTTTAGGAAATGGAGATATTTTGGCTGTTTCAAGGGAAACAATGAAAATTTTGTTCCTTGCGTAGGGTCAACTACATGGATGCTATTTTGCCCTTCTACTCTATCAAGGGCCATAATCTCAATTGAATCATAATATAGCATTTCTTTCTTTATTTTCTCAGCCTAAGTTAATTTTGGCCTTTCTTGCCCCTTAGCATTACCCTTAAAGTTTGTCCTCCCTTTGGTTATAGCTCTACCATACATGTGTTGTATCATTTCAATATTTTTTTTCTGATACCTTTCTTTTCCATTAGTCTCCTTAATAGATTACCCACTTCGATTGCTAACTTCCCAGGCCTAAATAAAAAATGATTATCTAATATTGTTATTTCAAGTGTTAGTTTATACTCGATCACTCTCTCCCAAAGCTTCATCGGACAACTAGTAAGTATAATACCCTATAATTTTTACAATTATGAATGTCTTCCTTATTTTTATATTTAGGTAATAAAAATACTTATCCTTCACTAATTCAGCATTTTCTTGTTTACTGTACTTTTATTAAATAGTTTTGTTAACCAAGACACTCCTACATCTAAGCATTTCCTAACCTCAATAGGATGTTATCTTGTCCTAAAGCTCAATTTAGAGTTCTCTTCGAACAATCTAATTCTACGAAAAAATCTACGCCCCTTAATCTCCTTACTATTTCGGTATTACCACTTCCTTCCAAATATAGGATTGTTATTCCATAACTTCTCCACCTCTCTTTAGTTTTCTCGTCTCATACCGATACTCATGAATCTTCATTCTTGACACATTTAATATGATTAAAATTTCTAGTTTTCCTCTCCCTCCACGTAACAAGTTTGTATACTCTTTTTTCCCCATCCTTTTTTTCCCTAACTTAGCAATCATCATATTTTCCATTTAGCATCTTTAACTACTTTTTTGGCTTCTTTCATCATACATGTACCGTTCATAATTTTCCTCATTTCTACTATTTTGCTAAGTTTTAAAACAAGCCTATTTTGTTTTCATTATTTTGAACATCCTCATTCCACCACCAAATATTGTTACAAAACGGACCTTTCCCTCTCGACTCCTTAAGACTTTCCTTTGCTATTCTTTTAATATACTCACATATCTCATTCCGCAATACATTCGTTGTATCTTTTAAATCTCATGTGACTTTGTTTAACATTTTATCTTCAAACAACACTACTTTCTCCATTTTTCAATTCCACCACCAAAATTTTGAGCTTCTAATGTCTTTATTTTTCCTCGCCTGTCTTTCATATCCACATCTAGAATGTTTACCCTATGTTACGATGAAGCTAATCTCACTCTTGGTATAACCTTACAATCTTGGCATGTTTGCCTATCTACTCTTGGAGGAGTCTATTTGACTCCTATTTGTTCTACATTTAAAGGTTATTAGATGTTCATCTCTGTAATTAGTATTTGCTACTAGAAGGTCATAGGCTAATGGAACGTAGGATAGCTTCTCCAACATCATTTATATTCCTAATCCACATCCACCATATACCATCTCATATCCTTCACAATCTTTTCCTACGTGGCCACTAAAGTCCCTTCTTATAGATACTTGTTCTCCTTTAGGCATTGCCCCCATTATTTCATCCATTTTCAACCAAAACTGTCTTAATGAGTTCATCTAATCCAACCTAAGGAGCATAAACACTAATTACATCAATTATATCTCTCCTAATAAAAGTTTTACTAATATTGCTCTATCCCCATAGCTAGTCACAGTTATGACATCTTCTTTTAAATCTTTATCTACTGTTATTCCTACGCAATTTATATGTCGAGAATAGTAAAGTTTGTATCTGGTGTTTTCTATCTCCTTTGCTCTCACTCTTACCCATTTAGTTTCTTGTAAGCATGCTATGTTCTCTTTCCTTCTAATCAAAGTGTCTACTAACTCCATCCCTTTACCTGTAAATGTTCCTATACTCCAAGTTGCTAATCTAAGCTTTAACATTGTGGACTAACTTATTTACTCACACTTGTCCATTGTATAGGAACCCTTGTCCATTTCTCACACAAGTGGGTGCAATTGTGGCGCCTCTTGCCCACTTTCGCTTCACCCAAGGGGAACACCCTAGCATTTATCAAATATTCCAAAGATGCAAGTTCATAAGGGGTCTAACAAAGTTTCACACTAGCTGGCTGTCAGTTACCTAACATAACTGTCCTCCTTTATCCAATCTTGGGACTGGCTGTGTAATGGTAGAGATAAAACACCAAGTATATATAGACGGAGTTAAAATTTCACTAAGGTTTCTCTATTTTTTTGTAGTTTTTGTTTGTCTTTATTTTTTTCAATTTCATTCGTATTTTGTTTGATCTTGAATGATTATGACACACATATTGTTTGAGGCTTAGAAAGTCCGTTTCCATTTTAAGATTAGTTTGGACCAATGAAACCAATATTGTCCTAAGATATTGGCAAAGTCTATAGGCGGTCAGATCAGGCACAAGTTTGTAAATCACATACTTCATCCAATATTGACACCTGTTAAGTCACCATTTGACCTAAAAGTTTAAGTTGTCAAGTAAGGACCCTAACAATGTATATCAAGCTCTCCAACACCCTCTCTTATGTGCAATCTCACCTTGCACTTGGAGATGCAACATGCAAAGATAGAGAGAAATAGAATGCGGTCGGGGAACAAATGCTATTGAAAAGACTTGAACCCAAGACCTCTTCCATCCTGAGCTCTAATACCATGTTAAGTCACCACTTGACCTAAAAGCTTAACTTGTTAAGTAAGGGGCCCAACAATGTATATCAAGCTCTCCAACTCATTAATTATCAACGGAAATCCCTTTGAAAGTAGTCTTTAATTATAAAACCAAAGTTTTTTTGTTGTAAGGAAAGTCATAAAAATTGAGGTCAAATTTGGTATTTTTGGGAGTTTCTCGCTAATTTTGCCCAACTTGTTCAATTAACTACATGTGAAGCCATTTCTTTAAGTCCAATCATGCTTTAATACCATTTTCAAACTACGAAGGGGAGATTGATCAAATAAAAGTAATTTAGACAAGCTTTTCAAAAGTATTGAACTACTTTCTTCTCTAATAATCGGGCTAACCCCGAGTGAGTCCCTAGTGAGTCTAAGTGCTACTAGCTCAAGTGTTTAAGACATCCATTAAAAACTACAAATGTAATCCCTAGGCATGGGTTATGTTTTAATTTCCTTTCTCATGTTGTATTTATCAGGGCACGTGCATTGTTAAAACTTAAAACTCAACTGCAGATTTCCATTATTGATGTTGATGTGTTTCACATTCCACTGTCTGGTTGAAGTACTCAACTACCTATTGAAGTAAGGCTTACTGATACTTCTTTGTCTCCTCAGACTTCTACACACGTTTGCTTGATAACAGACTTTTGCCCTGGAGGAGAGTTATTTGCCTTGCTTGACAAGCAACCTATGAAAATATTTAAAGAGGAATCTGCAAGGTACTCTTGATGTATTTTATTGTTTCATGTTGACAAGGCCGCTTCTTGCCTTATTTCACTCAAAATCTATTATTTCCTGTTACATATCTAGTTGTTTAGTAGATATCTGCTTACGCTGGGAATTTTGTATGGTTGAAATATATCACAGCAATATTGCAATTGGTTGATTGCCTACAAAGATTCATGCTGGGTGTATGACTTGTGGTCCCTTGAGAATCTAAAGAATTGTTTGCCGAAACCTCCCACTTTGAAAGCAAGGCAGAAAGGTTCTTTTCACTCGCTAAAGAAGTCACTACTTGGGCAAGAGCACGGCTGGCTCCCTGGTAAGATGAAGGGTCTTCTCCGGAAGGAGAGATTAGTACTGGAAGGTGAAGATGAAGGGTGGGCTGAAACAAAATAAAAACCATTAATTGGAGTAAAGAAATACAAGCAATCCATGGGGATAGCAAATGTAGCCCCTATCTATTACAGCTTAGATCCACAGTGGGGTAGGGCCAAAGGAGTTTAAAATACTAGTATGGGTGGAATATGGTCCTCGAGCAGCTTTTAGATTCCTTGTTTATGGAGTCTGCCAGGCTGATGCAGTGCCGGAGGGCGGGACAAAAGTGGTGCCTGTAGCTCATCCCAAACAGGCAGGTGGGCTGGTATGATAATTACCACGGAGGGGGAAGCGATGGTGTCTCCCTAGGAAATGGTAATAATTTCAAACTGGCCTATGTCAAATAAGGCTAGGTCTGTGGTTTGGTGGGTGGGAGACTTTGGAGTTTGGGCCATCAAATGACGCAAGCAAACCATTAGAATGTGGGCCGTGTGTCAGAATACGCAACTGGGAGGCCCATTTCTTTTAATAGTTATGCTGGGGTTGGTCCCAGTTCTAAGGTGAACCAACCTGGTGTGCATTATGCAGGTCTAGGGGAGCTCTGTTGGGGCATAAGGGTATCATGAAGGGTATTGGGCCGGATACATTCACTGATTTTAGTGGAATGGGGAAAGGGTGTAAGAGCCTTGAGTCTGCTTATGGGCCTAACTCTTTAATCCCATCATTGCTGATTTATAAACTTCATGTCTTAAAATCCTTTCTAGGTAGAGAATCACAGTTTGGGAGTTTGAGCATTATTTGAGACTTAGGACATATTTTGTTGTCAAACTCTACGTTTTGAGATTTTGCAATGCTAAAAGCCCCAAACGGTGTCGTAGAGACCTCAAGCCTGGCACGTAGCATGGTCTAGACATGAGTGACATGTCGGAACCAACCGCACAAGTGCCAGACTCACAGTTTGGGAGTTTGAGCTTTTTTTCACTCTAGGGACACTTCAAACTTGGCATTTCGAGATTTTGCAGTGCCAAAAGCCCCAAACGACGTTGTTGAGCTCTCGAATCTGGCATGTAACATGGTCTAGGCACGGGTGACATGTCGGAACCAATTACACATGTGCCGAACTCATGATTTGGGAGTTTGAGCATGTTTTCATTCTAGGGACACTTTTTGTGGTCAAATTGGTGTTTCGAGGGGGAGGATGAGAGAACAAGGGCTTTCTATGTGTCTAAAGCTGTAGTTGGGAAGGGGAAGTGTGATTGGAAAAATTCTATTCAGCATGAGCGATTGAACTGCTGCACTCAAGAAGACAAAGTAAGAAAAGTATGACAGCTATGGGTCAGATACCGGTGAAAGCGACGTCACAGCCTCTGCATGTTCTGGTAATGCAGCAAACATAGTCTCTTTGTGTCTTAACCTAGCTCTGTTAGTGGAAGATGTCGGAACTGCTACTGCAAAAATGGGGATGAGCTAATGCAGTCCAACTGCTGGTGAATGCATCAGACAGTGACCTTGATCATGAGAAGACTAAGGAGGACTACTTCTCTGTTTTTTCTGGACATTCTGTTGGGGACAAGGAGGAGGTGGTAGATGGCATGATTACGATTACAGTGTAAGGAAATGATATGCTGGTTCTATCTCCGGAAAGATGTCCACCAGTCAATTGTAGGTCCAAATCATGGGGAAGGAGGGGCAGGTGCCTGCTTCTTTGTTTGATTGAAGGGATAAGGAGTGCCTGCCTCTTTTCCCGCTTTGTATTTGGTGTTGCCTTTGTGGTCTTCTTTCAAAGCCACATCTTTTTGGGAAGAGCAAGTGAAAAGAAAATTGGCTACATGAAGAGGGCAATATCTTTCCAAAGGATGTTAGATACACTCTTATTAAATGTACTTTAGTTGGCTAACCCACTTATTTTATGCCCTTTTTTTGCTATTTCGACGTTGGTGGTAGAAAGGGCAGGCCTTGTGGAGGAATTGAAGTATCACTTGGTGAAGTGGGATTTGGTGTGTGCCCCTATTTCGAAGGTCCTGGGTATTTGGCATTTAGATTTTTCAACCAAGCTTTGATGGGAAAATTGCTTTGGAGGTATGCTATTGAGGAATGTTGCCTTTGGTGGATGGGGATTCATTGTTAGTATGAATCGAAATCAAGGGCTGGACTTCTAAGGGTCCTTGGATCTTATAGGTGAGGTGTGCAAAAGTATTAGGAAAGGATGGCCAAACGTCAACTCTCATGTGAAGTTCGCAATTAGAGATGGAAGGAGAATCAAATTTTAGCATGATAGGTAGTGTAGAGATATTCCCTAATTAATGGCCTTTTCGATGGATAAAAATGCCCTAGTCTCATATGACATGAGGACAAATTATAAAAGCATTGTGTGGGATATTTTATTAAGGTTTTGTAAGATTGGGACTCGGGTATGAGTATGTGTCCAAGTGTCGGATTCTCATGTCCAAAGACACTCAGGTACTGCTAAATTTTATAATTTTTAAATATTACTTTTGCTTTTTTAAGGTAAAATGTTATTTACTACCTAAAGTATAGTGTGTCATACATAAAATGGAAGTCCTATACTTAGTTCTATAGTAAACTCAATTACTTATACATATTTGTTAGATGTATGACCAACTAGCCATATCGGACACATATCGCATGCCCTTATTTGAGTGTCGAGTGCCCAATAGGGGTATTTAACAAGTTTAAAAGAGTCTAGGTAGCATAGTTGGAAGCCGTGGATGAGTTTTAGGGGGAGTTTTCCTTTAAAAAGCTTCTAGAAGATTGGGGTCCCTAACAAGGTCTCTCTTTTCTAGATTGCAACTTTAGATTCTATCTTGACCGTTGACAATCTAGGGGAAATAGGTAAGATGCTTCCTAATTGGGGTTGCATTTGTAGGAAGATACAAGAGATGGTGAGCCACCTTTTGCAACATCATGATGTGCCTAGAGAATTATATAGATTACTCCTTTATTTTTGGAGTTAGACAGGTTATGTTGAATTTGATAATCCCTTTCTATGAGAGCTAAGCACGAGGTTGTCACTCATAAAGGGTAAAAAAGCATGGATAGTTGTGTCGTTGTGCTTGTTGTGGTGCATTTGGAGGGAGTGAAACCGGAGTACTTCTGAGGACGTGGAGATGGCAATTTATAGACTTAAGATTGCACTTTTACATGGTTTTCATTTTTGGCTTGAAAGGAAGTTTTGTGACTCTTTGGTTACTTTTGTTGCCTTCATAGGGGATCTATTTTTAGTATATGGTATATAGTTGTTTATTTACTTGTATACTCCTAGAGAACAGAGGTTGCACTCCCCTTTTGGCACTTTTAGTGGATTTGTTTATCTATGAAGGAATTATATATTTTTATTTACTGTTGCATGAACCATGCAACAAGGTGATGGACTCATTAGTTGTGGATTTCTTTTTATTTTCAATCTGCATATATGTGCATACTTATGTCTACAACCCATAAACTTGTACTTCTTTAATTGATTGCTTTACATTTACAGGTTCTATGCAGCAGAAGTTGTGGTCAGTTTGGAGTATCTTCACTGTTTAGGTATCTGATCAATTCAGAACTCAATTGTTTTCTTTTTCCATTTTAATTATTCTTTTTGTTTTTCCTGTGTCCAAATTACTCCAGCAAATGACTAATTTAGTTATCTTGGATCCTTTTGTCAGAAAGAAAGGGAGACTGAGGAAGATATTTGATTTAGAGATTAGAGCTAGATGTATGAATTGGAGAAGTGTCTTCAGTGTGCTGTGTAGTATCTGTGTAACATAGCAAGTTATAAGAAATTTCTATGCTATAGCTTCAAAGAGGGGTACAGATTTGTTTGGAGGTTGTTGGGTTCATGACTGACCCCAAACTGATAGACTCATAGTTGAGGTTATTACTTAGGAGAGGAGAAAGGCAACCTATTAAGCAACTGGTGATCACATCTCTCACTTACCCTTGCATTAATAAATATGGATTGTCCTGGTGGAAAAGATGCTTCCTTCATATACAAGATCTGTTCTCCAATATCCCGTACTACACATCTCTTTGGTTGAGTTGAGTTATTTTGAGTTGATTGATTAACCCTAAATAACAAAAACAATCTGAACCAAGGCAGATACAAATCAGGTTGGTCCTAGGTTTGCATGGACTAAATTGCACCCCTAGTGTGGAACTTATTTATAAACAACATAGGCATAAAATGATACTAACCTTAATGACAACTCTAAGATAGTGAGTGGCAATTCCAGAAAAAGATAGAAGAGAACTGGATTTATATACGAGGAGATATAAGAGGCGCCCACTGAAGAAAAGGTGCAGGGAACGTTTTTAATAAGGCCATGTGCAGTGAAAATTATTGCATACACTGGTATGGATGAGTAATTTGATTAAATTCAACATTACAGGGCTGATTCATAAGTTATTCAAAATTAGTTTGCTTACCTTTTTCTGTTGACAGATATATGTTGGACAGATAACGATGTTAATATGAACAAAACTTGAAAGATTAGGAAGGACAAAACAAGAAATGAGCAATTAGGCCCAGTAAGTGTCAAGTTAAGGATATACAGGCGATGCAATTGACAGTGATTATGACAAATTGAATGCACTTGTTGAAGTTGCTGGGATGGAAAGAGAGAAGCAAAAGACATGTATATGCTTGAAACTTTGTGAGATATGGCTAGTAACAGGCTGGAATCTCCAAGCATGAATCTTATTATTTAACTCCTCCTAAGTTCGGATGCAAGATGTCAGGTCAATTGGTTTATCTATAAGTATGCAAAATTGTGGTCCAACCCCCCTCCCTCCCTCTTGTCTTCTCTCCAAATTAAAAAAAAAAGAAAAAGTGAGGTCCTTAATATAAGTTGATATTGTCTAATACAACCAGCCTATGGCATCTTCTGCAGACCACAGACAAAAATGCTATTATGAAGCACCATCTGCCCATGTCAAGAGATTATATTACTAGAACTTCGCAGTACCTCCTCCACCACATTGTGTGCTGGGAGCACCTCCAAAAAGCTTTCTCAATGGTATTCCAGGGAGCTAGACCTCATTCTCTTTGATCCGCTTATTCAAATACTAAACTAGGCATTCAAAACATAGTAGTTAAAGGTAAATGTCTTACGGATGTGTATTTATGTGCTTAAGAGGGCTTTGATTATCAAAACTGGCTACGAGGCACAGGTGAATGAAATTTGAGAGACATGTACCTCTAGTTATGTGATTTTAGTTTGTCAAAGTAACATTATCATGGAACAGTTATGGGGCACTAAAATATGGTGTGGGTCCATCCATCTTGTTTCCAACGAAGTATAATCTCTGTAACTTTTTCCCTCCTCTTTTATTTTCTCCCTTTTTGTGTGCGCTACTTTTTTTTCTTGATTGTATGATTATAATCCATCTGAGTCACCTACTGAACAAATATTGTTTTTATTTATATTTTTGAACATGTATAAATCCAAGATTTGAACCATTGAGTAGTATGTGTCCTATTTTCACAAATGTGATTGAACATAACTCGGGTTCAAATTTTTAATTCTTTGGCTGTAAGCATGTTCTTCAAGTTAAAATAAATTGAGTAATTTCCTGCACAGCATTTGAATACACGAACCTGATTAATATTTTCTTGCATTGACATGGTACAGGAATAATTTACCGGGACTTGAAGCCAGAGAATGTGCTGCTTCAAAAGGATGGGCATGTGGTTTTAACTGATTTTGACCTGTCATTTATGACATACTGTAAACCCCAAGTATGCTACCATATGCCATTGGAAGACTGTTTGCTTTCTTACTCATACATGTAGAGGATTTTTAATTTTCTTCCCTAGTATGTTTACTCTATTGTATTACTTTAATACTATAAAAAAGCCCCCCCCCCCCCCCCCCCCCCCCCCCCCCCCCCCTCCCTTCGTCCCTCCCTCCCTCGCCCTTCCTTTCTGTTTTTCCTATTTGGCTTATTTAATTAGCTCAACGATGGAACCATTTTTTAATTAGAATTGGAAGAACCCAACGAACTATGCCTCGTTTGTGTGTTAAGCCCAAGGAAACTACTCAAACAAGTCATGGAGGGGCAGTCAATGAGACTTGTTTTGGTTTAATCAACAGAGTATTCCATTTTTACCTTGGTTTCATGAAAACTGTTTTGTCGCACTTTCACAATATTCACATATTTGGATTTTAACTCAACTAAAATGAAGAAAGCGTTTTCCCAACTATCTAGCATTGGCTATGTAAATCTTGTTTTGCCATTCCTTTGTCTAAGGTAATTATTTGAGCTAACTATGCTGTGTAAGCCACATAAATTTTGGTCTTCCTCTTCCCTTAACATTACCCTCAATGTCGGCCGTATAATGTTATCCAAAGAAAATAGTACTATTCCTTATTGTTGCAATCATTTGTCTTCTTCACACACGGCAGACCATCCTTCTCGCCACTTCTACCATTTCAAGTATATGTTAATCTCTAATTCCACCCTTTTTTTGTCTTTCTGCACATTCATCTCAACATTTGCAGTGGCCTTGCTTATTTTATGAACGTGCTGTTTCTTAGCTCCGTAGCATTTTGTCTTGCAAAAGAATTGGTTGAGCTTATGGTTGCTTTATTGAAATTTTATTTCAGCTTAATAGGACATGTCAATCACACAACACATCAGGAAAAATTCTTGTGCTCAACTTTCCTGAATTAGTCCTATGAGTAACATCATCACTAATCTCTCCCTAATGAAGCCTAGGTGAAGAAAATATTCACTCTATGATTCGTTTTCTTATATTTGGTATTCATTTTCTGTCCACCACTCCTTGCACTTCTATATCATGAGAAACCCATCTTGTGTCTTCTTAACTGTGCTATTTGAATTGTGGGAACTCTTTATTTGGATGCTTATTGGATCCTAGAATTTTTCTCCTCTTTTAATGATTCAATATTGTACTGCAGATTATAAAGCATCCTCTGCCTAAGAAGAGAAGGTCTAGGAGTCAACCACCGCCAAATTTTGTTGCAGAACCAGTTGCACAATCAAATTCATTTGTTGGAACTGAAGAATACATTGCTCCGGTATGATGACTCTTCATTTGGTAGATTTTTGCACATAATCCTTCAAATACAACAGCTGCTATACTAGTCTGAATTTATTAGTTTTCTTGTTGCATTTTGTTTGGGTTTAAATGCGGGTGTTCGCCTACTGTGTAGGGTTATGCTCTTCAATCTTCATTAGATGTTATTCATGTTCTAGAGCTGAAAGTTTGAAGGACTACTTGAAAATTTTGGAGTATTAAATTATTATGGACTATGTCTCGTATAACTAAAACTCGTATTACTTGATCGCTAAGCTATGTTACCTGAACCCTTCTAAATTTGTGAACTCCCTGACACTAACATTCAGACAAAGGTATGGAATATGTTCTGATATGGCTACTTGGATATGCATCCAACAAGTATATATAAGTAGTTGAGTTTACAATAAAACTATACATAAGACTTTCATTTTATGCCTAAACTATCATATTTTAGTTTGTGAACACCATTTTACTTTTAAAAAGCAAAATAAGTATTTAAAAAATATCAAATTTTAGCTGTGTCTGAGTGTCCTTGGAAATGAAATTATATGAATCCGACACTTAGATACATGCCCGCATCAGACATGCATACCCGAGTCCAGATAACATAGTCGGTGAGTACAATTTGTGAAAAAAATTATTGTTTAGTAAGATAAAATTTTAACAATTTGTGAAAAAATTATTATGTATTGAAAATGCATTGTTTAATGAAGCACTAAAGGTTAACTTTTTGGCAGACGTATGAGTGGTGTAATAAATTCATTTCCATATCTATTCATGATAAAAGTTTGCAGCTTGAATTTTTGTTCCCTGTTTTTTTTCAAAGTTGAGCTACTTTTCATTAATTGTTAGAGCCAACATCCTAGCTCTGTATATTTGGCTATTCAATGAATCAAAGAATGTACTACATTTTTGTCTTATAACTCTTCAACTATTCTTCGACATATTGGCCTGAGAACAAACACATCACTCTTGATATTTATATGAACATTATTTGCATCTACCTATTTCTTCAAAATACTGACAGATGACCCCACTACAGGAGATCATCACAGGTGCAGGCCACAGTAGTGCTATTGATTGGTGGGCTCTTGGTAAGCACATGGAAAATGCATGATGTCATGACCTGTGTATTTGTGGTACTTTTGTGTGTGTGTGTGTGTGTGGTGTGTTCTTGTTATTTGTTTATTTACCTGGGGTATGGGAAGTACAAACACAATTGGAGCAGGAAGTTTGTTGCAGATTGGTTGGGTGGCTGTGATCTATGTTACCTAGACTCAGATACGGATGTCGGGTACGGATACTTGTCCAAGTGTCAGATTCATCTAATTCTCATGTCCAAGAACACTTAGACACGGCTAGATTTCATATTTTTTAAATACTTCTTTTATTTTTTTAAAGGTAAAATAGCATTTATAACCTAAAATATAGCTTTTCATGTATAAAATAGAATTCCTATGCTTAGTTTTACAATAAACTCAATTAGTTATACATACTTGTTAGATGCACGTCCAACTAGTCATATCAAACACATATCCCATACCCTTATCCAAGTAACGAGAGTCTGACACGGGTATTTCACAAATTTAGAAGACTCCAGGTATAACATAGGCTGTGATTAAATGGTAAGTGTTGCTACTCATGACAAATGTGGTCTTCTCAATGATTTTCTATTAACAATCTAATTTAGCTTATCAGTTAATAACAATTGTAAGTCCCATGGTGATATTTTTCAAAAATTGCTTATATGATGATAACAAGGTGTCATGTAATAATAATTGTAGCCCTGTAGTGGTCACATGAAATTTGAAGAACATTATAGAGGAATTGAAAAAAGGGCTTGACGGCTTGTTTAATCTCATAAATGACGAAGTAATGGTGATTGGTGTCTCCAAAGTGTTGAATCTTAATTGTTGTCATAATGCATTGTAATTCTTAGTAGTGTTAACTCATGTTCATTAATGTATAGGCTTGATGGCTTGTATAATCTCGTAAATGACAATATAATGGTTTTTCTTGATGGTTAATTGTTAGGGGGTGTTTGGGCGACTAGCTTATAAGGTATAAGCTATAACCTAGTTTTAAAAGGCCACTTTTTCAAATAGCTTTTCTAGAAAATCATGTTAGATATAAGCCATTTTTTTATCATCACCCAAACATAATTCAAAAAAGCCATAAGCTACTAAATAAACTAGGGTCCAAACACCCCATTAAATTCTTTCCCATTGTGTTGCAACTCTTAACGTTAACTCCTGTTCTTGTTATTTGTTTATTTCTTTGGGGTGTGGGAAGGACGAACACAATTGGGAGTGGGAAGGTTTGTTGCAGATTGGTTGGGTGGCTGTGATTAAATGATAAGTGTTGCTACTCATGACAGCTGTGGTCTTCTCAATAATTTTCTATTAACAATCTAATTTAGCTTATAAGTTGATAATAATTGTAAGTCTCATGGTGATATTTTCCAAAAATTGCTAATATGATAATAACAAGGTGTCATGTAATAATAGTTGTAGCACTGTACTGGTCAGATGAAATTCAAAGAACATTATAGAGGAATTGAAAATAGGGCTTGATGGCCTGTTTTATCTCATGAATGACGAAGTAATAGTGTCTCCAAAGTGTTGAATCTTAATTGTTGTCATAATGCATTGTAATTGTTAGTAGTGTTTAACTCATTTTCATTAACGTATAGGCTTGACGGCTTGTATAATCTCGTAAATGATGAAATAATGGTTTTTCTTGACAGTTAATTCTTAAATTCTGTCACATTGTGTTGCAACTCTTAATGTTAACTTATGTTCATTAACACGCATTTATGGTTTACCTTCTCAATCCTTTTCCGTACATTTTAAGCCATAAACCTATCTTGGGAAGATACCGTTTATCCACTTGTGCATTTAGCTACATAGAGTATGTTGAGGAAGTAAATTTTTCTCTCTCTTTGGTTCAAAAATTGAGGAATTTATACACTTCATTTATTTGAGGATAGAAGCCTTCTGCACTTATGTGCAGTTCAGTAGTTTTTATCTGTTCTGAGTTTATACTCATTTGTTTTGGAATTTAGGTATTTTGCTGTATGAGATGCTTTATGGCCGGACACCTTTCAGGGGAAAAAATAGGCAGAAGACATTTGCCAACATCTTGCACAAAGACCTCACCTTTCCAAGTAGCATTCCAGTAAGTTCACATAATGTTTCCTTAAATCTAAGTTAAGTTATGTTATTTTTAATGCTGCTGATCTCTTGGGCGTGTAATGTGGAATGTATTCATCATCAACTGGAGTGTTGATCCAAGATGACATGTTTGGAGGCAGTTTTAATTGACCATCTTACAATTCTTAAAATTATGTTAATAGAATTACATACTTTCAGTGTCAAAAGTGTAATGAAAAGGCCTTTGCAGCCTGAACCACTGTTTCTGAGGGAGCAGGAATGCCTTTTAAAGTAAAGAAAACTTGGAGTAAAAAATATTGAGAATATTGGTAACATTAGTATCAAAATTGGTGGCTCAGAGTGGAAATTTTTTATAGAAGTTAAAATTTCGGACTGTAGTTAGATTTAAAACATATTTTACTAATCAAATAGAACCTTTCTCTAGTTGAGATTAATTGTATAATACTACAAATTCATCCTAGAAATGCTAAGGATCAGCATCTCCTAATTGTTATCAGTTTTTTAAATGGATGGTTTTTTATGATTCCAGTACCAGAGCTTTAAGGCTGAATATGCAGTAACTGCTTATATTTTGTGGGTATTGCAGGTAAGCCTTGCAGCCAGACAGTTGATTCATGCATTGTTAAATAGAGACCCTGCCAGCCGTTTAGGATCCAATGGTGGTGCCAATGAAATAAAACATCATCCTTTTTTCCGTGGAATTAATTGGCCTCTGATTCGCTGCATGGTAATAACTCTTCAATCTCTGTTTCGGGAAATCACCTTTACCCTTGCATGTTATGCACTATAGAGCTGAGTTTTACTGCCTAGGCCTACACATGAATCCTTTTATTTACCTTTGGTCTTGGGAACATAAAGTGGTTTGTGACTCTGATCAGGATTTTGATGCAATGCTGTTTCCAAAGATGCATTTAATGAAACTAAAATTTGCATGTCACGTCATGTTTCTGTCTTTTGCATGTAGAGCCCACCACCATTAGATGTGCCTCTTCAATTAGTTGGAAAAGATCCCAAGGCAAAAGATTTACAGTGGGATGATGACAGAGTGCTTGTTCATTCTATGGAATACTTCTAGAGGTTTGCATCACTACTTTTATCGAGATATCTCAGACTTTTATTCTAGCTATTGGCCATTTGAACTATTTTTTCATCATGACAACAAACATCTACTAAGTTCTCATAATGTTTATATACAAGGGAGTGAGCGTGTGTGTGTGTGTTTTTTTTCTTTTTTTGCACAAGTGCTTATCACCAACCAAAAAAAAAAAGAGGATATTACAAGAAGTTTATGGGACAGCCCCAAAGGGGCACAAAACTCCCGAATATAGGGCACACCTAGACACTAATCCTCTAACCTAAAAATAAGTGGCTAGGCACGGAAGAAAAATACAAGAAATAACAACCCAAAAAAGCAACTCTCACAAAATCACCCAGAAGATGGCCAAAAGAGAACAAAACCTAGTCTAACCATATAAGATTCTCTTACAACCAAGAGACTAAGTTGAAAGTGAGAAACCTCTCACATCCCAGAGGTTAGGTTAACACGTTTGGAGGTTTCTTGAAATGTGAGCTCCTTGTTGGCATGCTAGCTAGATTAACAAAGGATTTCAAACATGTAAGAGCTTGGTAGCCAATACTGTAGCTTCCAAAGGCTGAACACATAAAATGGGTTGAACACTTCTTCATTCATGTTATTATGGGGTAATGAGTGCTAAATTCCATCCCTCAACTCATGCCACAACCATAAATATAAACATATCAGAAAGCATGAGACCTATTCCAAGGCCATGAATATATATATATATATAGCATAGTCGCTCAAAATATTCCATAAGTCCCACATAATCCAAGAATTGAAAGAAGAATGCATTTTCTACCAAACAAGGCACGAGTCTATCAAGTATCCACAAAATATGCAATCTAATCAAACATAGTCCAAGGAGTAGCTAAAGGCCTAGGGAATAATGTGAGACTTAAAGAGCATAAAAATACACTATGGACAAGTACAATTGATAATAAGGCCAGACTAATTTAAGTCTCCCGGTTGAAGCTCCCCAGTATGCCACATAATAAGTTTTCAAAATGTGTCTTTGAACAATTAGTACATACCTAAGTCCAAAGGTTTGTAAAACATATTAAGTACATAACGTTTGAATCAAAGCATTTAAATTGTACTTGAATTGTAACCAAGAAAACATTTGTAAGTAAACAAGTTGAGTAGATAGCTCCAAGCAGCCTCCATTACTCACCTTAAGTCTTTAAAGACTTAAACTCGTCATTCCTTGATTTAGTGATCCTTAATCCTTTAAACATTTGATTATTATTAATCCTCCACAAGTTCCTTGGAAGATTTGTTTTTTTCGTTTCTATGCATTTATCTTATACATTCAAATGTACATGCTTCTCTGGTCATAACATTTTCTATACTTCGAATTTTTATGTGAGGCCACCCTTAAGTAGCACGGATACGGACACGAGTATGGATACGAATACAAATATGGATATAGATACATACACGGGACACGCAAAAATGTCCTAAATACATGTTAAATGTGTCCAGTATGTGTCCTAGATGTGTCCAATAAGTGTGCTTATGTGTCGCTGGAGTGCCCTAGGCGTGTCCATTAAAAATAAATAAATAAAAATTTAAGATACACCAATCGACGTGTCCGACACATATTCAGCGTACCAATGAGTATGTCTATCCGACACATGTCGGACACAGATAGAGCACTTTAAACGGAGTGTCCGTGCTTCTTAGGCCACTACCATAAGATACTCAACTCTCATACCTCTAATGATAGATCGCGAGCAAAAATCCAAGCTCGGATGAGTGAGTTGTATCCATTTGAAGTAGTTGGACCAAAGATGTCTGCCCAGCCCACTAAAGCGGGCTTCCAACAGGTTAATAGCAAGCTATACTAGTCTCTAGCTCACTAAAGCTTTCCAGCTGGTTAGTAGCGAGATATATCGGTTTTGTGTCAAAACTCTATAATAGTGCCCTGCTAAACCTGGCTTTTAGCGGGCACTACGGGTTTTGAGAAAATAAGTCCAGAATCACATCTTGGAGTGTGTTCTATCAAACGCGATGTATTCCTAGGTCGCTTAAGGTCTCCAACATGATTCTCAAATCTCAACAAAGGCTTAAACATCATAACATAACCAAATATTCAAATGAAATTGAAAGAATTCTCTTATTGGTTGAGTTTCCTGCAACCTAACCTTGCTATATGCGATTCAAATTCATGGTTCTTTATCATGGGATGTTTTTAGAGGGGTTTTTACCCAAGTAGTTGAAAGGATAAAATTATGGCATTGTATTTCCTACCTTGATTCCAAGCTTGTGTGTATTTCTTTCGAGTTTTTCTCCATTTTCTCTTGTTTTCCGTCACTTTCCTTCCTATTTTGTTCCAAGCCAAACATTACATTCTCTACAAACTCCACTCATTCTCTCACTCAATGGCATACAATACATATACAACGATGTGTTTGTGGGTGTCTCTACATTTAGTGGGAGACCAAGGGAGGTATTGGACACTTGTCCCACCAAGGGCTAGTAGGGTGTCACCTTGATGAGGTGGCAACCTCTCATGCATCCTAGGTGATGACTCACCACCACTAATTAAGTAGGGTTAGGGTAATTAAACATTGTTTAATAATAATCAATTTCACTTGGCTAGTTAATCAAGCTTAATTCAATTAATCTTTATAGGTTAATTAATTACAATTAATTTTAATTAATCGCCATTAACTTTTACGAGAAGGTTCAAAAGTTCAATTAACATTAAAGGGATTTCATTAAGCTTCTTAATAAGCCATTAGAATATTTCTGAATTATGAAAAATACAATTATTAACGGAGTTCATTAAGCTTCTCAGTAAGCCACTAGAATATTTCTAAATTATGAAAAATACAATTTTTATCAATTATGAGAAGTCCCTAATTGAATGTATCATTTATTCACATTCACCTCAATTTTTAACCATTAAAGCCACTCATAAACCATAGATCGTGATCAATCTAGCACACGTAATGCAAGATGAGATGTGTACAAGTGAAATGCAAGATCTATGGTCTAACATAAAGGGCCTGAGGAAGTAGAGTGCCCAAAAATTTTTGCAGTCATCACTTCTTTTAGGGATTCATGGGGGCTTCAGCCCCAGTTTCTTACAGTTCACCATTCCCCAAGTTGATCTTAAAGTACTTGGGAATATCTTTGCTCGCATAAACTTCGACACACACCCAGCAAAAGTAAGTCTACTCTTCAACAAGACAGGCGTATCCATGTACAAAGGCTTGCCAAATACCCAATCCCATGTTTGGTTTACAATTCTAATGAGACATTGAACAATTTCACCCATTAAGGCACACTACAGAATTACGGTTTGATCATTTCAATCCTGGTTGCCATTGCTTTACCACTGTCTATCTCCTCCGAAAATGATATGGTCAATTTTGGAGTTTCATTTGGAATATTATACTTGCCATTCTTTAATTCTCCGATTTCATGTGCTTTGATTTTAAATTTAGCCTTTGAAACTTTCTTTTTCTCATCACTAACCAAAGAGGTCCAAGAGGGCAGTGAAGTACCTGTAGCATGACTTGCACTATGCCTGCTAACTGTTGAAGCTCCACTTGCTTCGTCAACTGCAGGAGAATTTTGCTCAGTTTGACACAACACATTCTTGACCGGACTAGATATACCACCCATTTTAAGCTTTGCCAAACTTGCTATTGCATGCTTTTCCAGTACACCCACACCACCTAAGCTGCAGCCAACTAAAGTCACCTGAGGCACAGCTGCACTAGATCCTTCCACATTAACCTGGGCATTACCATGTGTACACTCCAGCTCCACATGTCTGCCCACTGAACTGACGATGCCTTTGGAGATGTGAGCACATGGCGCAATCTGGTGAAGACTATCTTGGACAACTGTCTGCCTTCGTCAATCTATAAATTTGTGGCTGACAGGTGTCTGATTACACGCGCGGCTGTCAGTGTGTGTAACACACTCCCTTGGGCCTTTCCATCTGCACTCGCGTTATGGCCAGTGTATTCCCACTCTTTTGTCTTCCTCAAGAAGCTTTTGTCGTGGACAGAGCAGGCCATGTTTCAAAGCCTATTGCAGCACCTCCTATATTACCCAAACTTTCTTTGCCGTGCTGTCAAGGCATCCTTTCATATCAGGAGAAACTCCTCCTCCACCATTTTTCCTTGCCCTACTGAACCCCGCAGAACATAAATCGGTATTGTTGTTGGACAGAGGACTTCCAGAATTTCCACACATACATCTACCTGTGCAATCACAGATATCCGCCTATTGAAAGATGATACATTTCATATATTGTCCTAATGATCCACAGCCTAAAGCTCTTGTAACTATGTGTTTCAGAAGGATCTCTGCTGCATGTTTGAACTTTTTACCACTGCCATAGGCATTTGTTGAAGACTAGGAAGCACAGACACTCTGTTTAAGGTACCGTATCCGTGTCCGACACTTGTCGGACACACATACTTCTCGGATACGTGGGAATAAGCATCGGACACATTGATTGGCATGTCTTAAATTTTTAGTTATTGATTTTTCAATGGACACGCCTAAGACACTCCAGCGATACACAATGACACTTATTGGACCTATCTAGGACATGCACTCGACACATCTAAGACAAATTAGTACACTTTTTGATGATGTGTGGATGTTATATCCATATATATTGCAAATAAAATTGAATAAAAATATTTTTTTGCCGTATCTCTGCCGTGTCCATCTCCTCACTTTTTGAAAATTTTTGTGTCCCATGTCCGTATCTGTATCTATATCCATATCTGTACCCATATCCATATCCGTGCTACTTAGGTTGAAGATTAACTGCACCTTCTATCATTGGAAACCAGCTGAACATTAACCAAACGCTAATGAAATTCCTTCAGCGAAAACTTTGTTGATGGACTCTTCTTTCAATCTGGATTTTTTCCCCATCTGATCCTTGAATATAGCATGAAAATTCTAGAGAGAGAAAATTCTGGAGAGAGAAGCTCTAAAACTCACCCCTTTCTCTCTCTAATGTATATGTTATTGATATGGTTATAAATTAATTCTTGCTTGTGGATCTTGAATTGTGGACCAAGAGTAGCGTGCACACTCAGTTTTGTTGACACTATTATTTGCTATATGTTTTATCAAAACAATCCTTTATTTTTTATAATTCTTCTTTAGTTGTATTGATGGTGCAGGTATCTTTATGTGTCATGTTAATGACAGTATGCAGTTGTATGGATGGACTGCACTTTGGTCATGTACTTTACTTAAAAGGTGGCGTCATCTGTGGTTAGCAGCAAGGTATTTCAGATTGTACATGTTAGACACAACCGACGGGTTTAACAGCATTTTTGTTTTCTTTTTGGTATTTTATTTTTCTGTTCTTTTTTTAATTTTTTTTGTGGTGATGGTATTTATTATTATTTTAAGTGGGGGAGTTGTCCTGTTAGGAGGTGATTGGGTTATCGAATAACTTTTTTTTACCATAATATTATAGTTGCCCCTATCTGATGGCACATAATGGTGAATACCATGGGTGTCCTAAATGGTATTGTGAATGTATTTTATGGCTGTGATGCAAAGAGGAAATTGCTTAAAATGATTATTGATTTATGGCCAATATCAGTCTATTCTCTTGTATTTGTTGTATGCTAGAACTATTGTATTACTTATGGTTGGGAACGGTGAGATTTTATTCTAACTATATACCATTTATTTTGTTACGATTTAAGTCATGCGGCCAGATTCTGATTGAGTTCTGTCATGAATTGAGAAGAGACTTGAAGGTAAGAACTAAGTAGTTCATTCTGGCAGCAAGACAAAATGGGGGGAAACAACCTTTTTTGGTGAGTGAAATGTAAGAACTTAGGTATTGTGAACACATTCCTCATGTAATATTAATGCATTTAACAATTCATTTAATGGCAACACATTTAATTGTGGAGCTTCATAGTTTCAAAATTGACAAAACATTCTCCTAACATTACAGGGGAATCTAGTATGTATAGAGTGGAGATAATGATATATTGTAGCCATGAACAAAGGTCCCTTAGGGTTGCCTAGGCTGCATTCCCTTAATAAGAGACTCCTCAACTAGGGGGTGACATTTATTCTGATCAGTTTGGATGGCTAGATAAGAATAATATTATGAAGGGGGAGTGGTGACATGCAATTGGCTGATATTTTTACTAAACCTTTGAATGAAGATAGATTTTGTATGATAAGAAGAGAATTTGGGATGAGTGACCTTATATCTTAATACTTGTTAAATTTGAGAAAAATTCATGTTATTCATGTTTTAAATGTGATTATAGTTTATATGAATTGCATTTGTTGAGTTCATAATTCATTGCATAATCATGTTAAAACACTTTCTCTCTCAAAACTTGAAAAAGTCATTCCCTAAATTCCTCATACTTCACATGCTCCAGTCTGGTTGTATGTGTCGACACACCATTTTCATGTGTCGACACATCACGATAGTGGACTCAAAAATGATTTGTTGACACGCATGTGTCAACACATCAAGTTCATGTGTCGACACATGAGTCGGGCCTATATATTTTAACGAAGCTTATTTTACAAACATTCGAAATTTTCCTCTCTCACTCTCACTCTTTTTCTCTCCTGCTCCTTTGTTCGCACCAAACCCAACCGTCACCTTCGAACCATCACCAACTTTCACTCCACTCCTCTTATAAACCATAATCAATCTCGTCCCAACCTCTCACAACCCTCGTCTCTATCTCTCAAAGCTTTAGACTATCGACATGACTTCCAAGGTCGATCACAGGCAAGAAAATCCTAAGGACTCTTCTACACGAAGTCAGAAACAAAAAAAGGTTGGATCACCGATTCGAGAATCAGTTGAAAGGACTTCATCAGACCAACCTGATTGGGATGTCGAACATTTCAGAGATGTAATGGCTCACGAAAGGTTTTTAAATACTTTCTCTCTCTGTAAAATTCTAAATGATCGATGGATTGATTATGAGTATTTTGAGATCGATGGATTGACTATGAGTATTTTGAGAATGAGAACTTTGACTTCCTTCACACACTCACTAGTTTGGGATAGAAACCCTACACACTGATTCGAGAGAATGTATACCCTAAATTAGTTATGCATTTCTACTCCAATCTCTTGCAGAAAGTTAAAAAAACAGAATTGACTAGTTATGTGAAAGGAGTGAAAATCACTCTAAATAAGTTCACTCTTTCTGAGATTATGGGTACTGGGTATGGTAGAGAGTTCTACTTTGAAGGTGTAACTAGAAAACAACAACTATACGTTCTTTATGGTCAAGACATGCCTGAATCCATTCAACCTATAGCCAATGACCTTCCAATCAAACTCAAGCTAGTACACCATTTTGTTTCCAAAATCTTTCTGTCTAAAATTGAAAGTTTTGAGCATGTGAGTGAGAAAGATTTATTCTTTCTATGGGCTTTTCTAACCAACACCAAGATTGATATCCCTTACTACATTCTCACAAACATGGCCCATGTCTCTACCATCTCCACTAAAAATCTACCCTATGGAATGTTACTCACCAAGATTTTCAAGTACTTTCAAGTGAACTTAACGGCTGAGAACTACAGAAAGCCAGAACCCTACAGTGATGAATACAGCAAGTACACACTGGGCAGGATGGGCTACGAGAAAGTGAATGGCCAATGGGTTCTAAGACCTAAGAAACTTGCCCTTGGTAGTACTCCTCATGGAAGAGCATCTGTTTCTGTACCCCGAAACCCCTAGCCCAATCTCTTGAAGCCAATCAAGTTGATGAACTTCTAGAAAATATAATGGATATGCTTTATAGCATGAACTAGAAACTTGATAATGGGCTGAAACAGTTAAAAAAACCTTGAGCAAGATGTGAATCAAGTGAAAAAGGCTCAAATGATTGATGTTGAGGAAGAGGAAAAAGAAGAAGAAGTTGGTGAAGAGGAAAATCAAGCAGAAAAAGAATCTGAAACTGAAAATGAGACTCCAGCCGGACCTCAAGAAGAAACGAAAACAGAGGAAGGATTTGACCACGAGGACACAGTGGATAAGTCTGAGGATAGCTTATCCAATGTTCGAAGGAAGAGAGCTGGTCCAGCCAAGAGAGCTACATCATCTATACCAGTCTCTAGATCTTTAGATGGGCTGCAATATAGTCTGAGGCCTTGATACCCTTCTGGCCATTCTAATACTGCCTTTGATCCAGTTGAACTATCCCCCTCTCCCTCTGTATCTCCTTGACTTTCTCACGCTTCTCTTGCATCAATGTCTTTACTCTTTGGCCCTATCACATCTATATACTTTTGTTTAACATTTTGTGAACATCAATTGTCAAATATTTTGCAAATTTGATGCCTTGATCGCTTGCTTGCTTTTCTGATTATACAATTTATTTTGTTATAAAAATTTTTACTATTGTACCTGTCTGTGTTATATATTTTCTTTTTCTTTTTTCTGATGAATTGACAAAAAAAGGGAGAAAATTGAAGTAAAATGAAAAATAATTGAAAATGACATGATTGTTGAATGGATATAACATGAAATGATTGAAATGAGCAAGAATTGCAATAAAATGAAAAATGATTGGAAATGACATGATTGCTGGATAGATATAACATGAAATGATTTAAATGAGTAATATTTGATAAATGAACTTTATTTTTTATAGAGCATATTCTTAGGGGGAGTAATATGATAAAGGATATTATTTCCCTCAATTTGTTTTGAATTAATTGATAAAAACTCCTTGAGAGTTATTTTTTTTTAAAAGACTTTTGCCTCTTAAGCATCAGTTACCTAATTATAAAACAAAAGGGGAGCTCTCTACTGATATGCAATTTGATCTTGTTCATTTCATTTAATCTTATATCAATTTCATTTGCAAAGGTGTTGTCATTATAAAAAAAGGAGGAGATTGTTGACTCAAGGTTGATCTCTATACTAATTTTGATGATAATTAAACCTTGTGTTATTTTACTAATACATTTACTTAGTGTGCAGATTAATAAATATTATAATTTAGACTTAAAGGTTCTAACTTAGTATCTAATATATGTCAAAGTGGATGCACAACTAGCCAAATCAAGCAATGCAATCTAAAAGTCATACAATACACTAAAAAGAGCAATGACACATATTCCAATTTCAATCAAATGACTTGCATTAAAAAAGGTTGAAAGTATTCAAAAGAAGACTTCATCAAGCTTGCAAACACTAATTAAAGATGACTTGATTTTGAAGAGATTGAAGGTGTTCGAAAAGAGAATTTATCATAATTGCAAAATCTCTACAAAGAATCCCAACGAAGACTTCATCTGAGATATGAAGAATCAATAAAAATAAGTTATATTCAAAAAAATTAAAGATGTTCAAGAATAGACTTCATCAAGCTTATAAAAAGACTCATTGAAGTGATCCTAAAGAAAAAAGAAGGATTAGTAGCAAAAAGAAAGAGCTCAGCAATGAGGCATCATGAATATAAAGCTCTACATGGATGAAGAAGTCATTAACAGCAGATGGAGAGAGCTCGGTAATGAAGAAGAAGTGTTTGGCATTAATGGCAAAAAGTTATGGCAGCTTAGAAGATAAAGAAAAGATGAGTATCAGAAGGAAATTCAATCCAAATTGAATGGAAGACAACTTTGATGGATTGAAGATCTCAATCTAGTATAATACCCCAAAGAGAAGACTTATTGAAGATCTTATAGTATTACTGAAGCTGAACTTGATTATTGGAAGAATGAATGAAGATTTTCTGGGTAATGTGTCGACATATAAAAATGAAGAGTCAACACATGAGAATAGAGGCCAAAGTTTGAAGACAGTATGATCAAGTGTCGATACATGGAGACAGTGAATAATATTTAAAAAATGCAGGCCGAATGTGTCAATATTGTGCCCTGATTTTTCACACCCGAAAAAGATAAGTGAGAAAAACACAGTACTCTCTCGTTAGAACTCATACTCCTAGAAGGACAAGTGAGACTAGGTTTGAATTGAAAATTGATTTGATTAAGGGCTTTTGAAAAAGATTTGGAGTCGCAACCTAACTTGATTAAGGTGAGTTAGGTCACCAAAAACTAAGTACAATCCGAATATTATACTTAGGCTTTTTGAAAAACATCCTCAAAAGAGGGTTTTTAAGAAAATAGGTTGTTTGACAACCTTTGAAATATTTAAGCCCTTTTTAAAAAACAAACTCCATTTGGTCTTCAAAAACAGTGATTCTAAGTCCGGGGGTTGGTTACGTGTAGAAAAACAAACTAAGCCATCACCTTACCCCGCTCTTGCGGTACCTATATATCTATTCACCCTAGGTTCACTCATTAGAGTCTTTGATTAAGACGTGTCCAATATTATCCACTTTAGAAAAGAATTTTGAAAAGATCTTTG
>CM065379.1:56925817-57038317 GCA_033060915.1 Euryodendron excelsum | reverse complement strand
TAACTCTCACTCTCTCTATATATATAACAGCTACTAGGTGGCTTGGGCATGGGACACTTTTGTCCAACAAATAGGGTGCATTGTGTTAGTGGAGTAGTACATTATATTATGATCACTAATGTGTGTGTGTGTTAGTTATGTTGGGGACTGCGAAATTTTTCACGATCTAGCTATAGTGTATACGCATACTACAAAAAATTCTTGTTTGATTAACACAGTCTAATCTACGTGATTAGAATCATACCTTTGAGATCTCTCTGGTTTGATCCCAAATAACAAGAATCAGCACTAAGCACGAAGCAACAGCTCGAACTCAACTTTCAGACTTCTGCTATATTTCTCGTACACGCCTTACTCTACAGAGAGTGGGCTCGCCGCTGCTAGAGTTTCTCTTCCTCACAAAAACATGTATCTCTCAATTATGTGCAGAGTGTGACCCTAGCAGCTCTTAGAACGCGTATATATATAGGCTACAACAAGGATCATAGGATTAGTATAACTAGGGCTTTCTACGCAAATAAGGACTCTTAATTCAACCAGGATTAATCCTTATTTACGTAAATTATAATTTATACCACTAACGAATTATAATTGCACTCCCTGTTATACTAGAAATTATATTTCGAGCTCCATATCGTTAAATGCCTATTTATCTCCCTACGTTAAGATTACAGATACCCGTCTATTAAATTAAATTACTGACAATTAAATTTAATAGACTTATTTAATTCCTTGAGACCTTCCACTTAACTTGTTTGATATGTCAGATTCATTATCCACCTGCAGGGTTTGACATAATCAAAACTTATAAGTTTCCTCAAAGGGGTATCATCAATTTCTATATGGGGACGTGAATTCTATTAATAATAAATATTCACCATACACGTAATGTTATTGTCCAACTCACTGAGTTTATTGACCCACAAAGAATCTCACTCTTTTGCGAATCAAAACAATAAATACTACATGCACGTGTCTATTTATTATATTAAGATTAAGAGCATAAACACTTATAATAATCATGAGGTATTAATTATTTTATATAGTCAGTATAAAAACAATTACCTCAACACGGCCCTGTTCAATGCACACAAAATGCAAGGAGTTTGAACTATACCGTTTCCCATAGTCAAGACAGACCTATTAAAACCTTGTACTACAGTCCTACTGATAGTGTGTCCATTTCCATCTAAGACCGTGAACGATAAACTTATATTCCATAAGTACCGATGATCTGATCTTTCGTGTGTAAGTCGTACTCTACACACCAAATCTCTACTATATAGAACAAGAGACATACATGCATAATTATTAAATAAATAACACAATGCAAACATTTCTCACACAGATTCTCATTAAAATAGAATAACTAATTTATTAATAAATACTAAAGTCATTACACAAAGCATGACTTTTAGTATAAATTCCCAACAAGTTATATATATAAGAACTAACTATATATATTAAGGTAATAATTTGGCCACACATGCAGCCAAGGGGTGTATTTATCATGCACTCACCCGGCCATATAAGCTAATTGATGTATTAATAAGAATAATGGGAAATGAAGGAGAAACCTGTTCTAAAGTGGATGAGTTTGGGGCCTAAAAAATTCAACGAAAATTTTAATTTGAGACCTTAGATAGAGAGCCATCGAAAAAGAAATCGACTTAGACTCAAATTTCGCATGATTTTGCTAAGAAATGAGAAGGAAAACTCAATCCGAAGTTGGGGGAAATTCTGGTACGAAAATCATCAGGTGCAGCCACTTCCAGAGGCTTTTCGGAAGACCAAATCTTTACAGAATTGAGTTTCGAGATCATGAGGGGATCGGGCTCGAAGAGTACATAATGTTAGACACTTGATTCGTCAAAATCCATCGAAAAACGAGAAAGAAAACTCAATTTAAAGTTAGGGTGAATTTGGTGCGAATTTGTCAGGTTTATTACGTTTTGGAGCTTTTTCGGGAGACCAATTTTCCATGACACTGAGTTCTGGACATATGACTAGATCGGGTTTGAAAAGAACTTTACTTTAGACATAGAATTCATATGGTTTGGGTTTTCCAGTCCTAATAGGAATGTAATGCAGTCAAATAGAAATTGCGGGTATTATATTACCCTTTGGCCGACCCTTCTTGCTCCTTATGTTTCAACTCATCACTATGATCACTATTACGGATGACAATGGATTGGGGCGGGGCGAAGATTGGGATCTCTATCCTCGCCTCCACTTAAAAAATTAACCTCCGTCTCCCTCTCTATGGGTACAAGGCTGCCTCCACCCCCACCTCCGCCTCTGCCTTTGCCTCTGCCCCAGCCAACTCAATCTGCCATAGAATTTTCACAAAATTTGCCACAAAAGAGAAATCAACTCAATTTGCCATAAAATTTTGTAAAAAAGCACGTAAAAACAGAGCACATATCATCTACACATCATAAACAGAATCTATGCATGCATGGGCTAAACAAATTCAGATTTAAACAATAGTATTCAAACTGATCAACCAAGATGCATTGAGAACTTACCCTTCTGAAAGACATAGCTAATGTTGATCAGAAGTCTAGAGAGAAGAAAGAGAATTTTGAGAGAGAGAGAGAGAGGGGGGAAGGGACTTTATGGAGAAGAAAGTAGAATAAAAGTAGCCACCAAAGAAAGGTACGCGCGCCTGCGCACAGAGAGAGAGAGAGAGAGAGAGAGAGAGAGTACCTAGTTGCTAGAGGTCGGAGGTCTGGAGGATGCTGCCGACGACTCGGAAGACTGAGAGCACTAGCCACTCAAGACTGAGATGAGAATGATCAACGCTAATGGGGCCTTTCAGCTCTGAGTTCTCCGGTGAGTGATATGACGAACAAAGTTACAAGTTATAACTTACAACCCTTAGCCCTAAGCGAAGAATCGAAGACTCGAAGATGCTTTGAATTATATATATATATATATATATAGAGAGAGAGAGAGAGAGAGAGAGAGAGTAGTCTGTTTGTAGACGAATAATCCCTGGACAAAGTCACAATCCAATAAGAGGTATTGGATTGTGACTCGTGAGAAAACCCTAAGCAAGTAGACATCCAAAGAGTAAAGCAAAAAAAAAAAATATATCCTATATAAAAAATAAAAATTTAAAGTGAGGAAGTAGGGCACGGGCGAGGAGGGATATAGGGAAATCTTGGTCCATCCCTACCTTTATATCCGTATGGATTTTCATTTTAATCTTCATATCTGTTTCCATCTCCATTTTGAATCCTTCATATCCTTTTTAAACGAGGTGAGTTTGGTCGAATATCTACTTTCACTCAGTCCTCTACTATCCCTAATCACTACTGCCCTGATCACCACCACCTCAATCATCATGTAACACCATCATCTCACTATATTTTAAATCCATAGTAATAAAAGAAGACAATCACAAAACAATTGATTTTTAAAGTCGTATTCAATTTTCCTAAAGAATTACTTTTTTTGTAAATTATTTTATATTATTGCCTCGAGTAGGAATTTTATAAACATCTTATTTTTGTAAATAAGCTTAAATAGTTAAAAGAGAGCCAGAAGGAGAAATTATGGAGGAAGGGAATTAGTTGAGATGCACTCAAGTTGATTTGGACAACCATAAAAAATAGGTTATAAAAGATGGGGGCATTATACATCATTCGATAATTTTAAAAAACATAATACAATAAATTATTAATTATTTAAAAGAAAAAAAATGATCAAACTCAGATCACGCAAACTGTTGTGACAAACCACTTTAGTATTTTTAAGATATTTATTAAGGGTAAATATAATTTACTCCCTTACGGTTTGAGCTAAAATTAAATAATTTTATGTGATTTAAAAGTGAACATATGACCCTGTGGTATAGAGTTATTTGAAAAATGTATAAAAACTGTTCGATTTAACGAAAATTCTATAATAAAGATCTTTTCGTCATTATATATTTTTAAATTAGAACATCAAAAAGACAATTTAATAAAATAGTAAAAAAAAAACCCTCGAAAGATAATTTTTTATTTTGACATAAAAGGACTAAATTATTTTTTGATGTTCTAAGTTAGAGTGATAAAATAACAAAAATATTCTAATAATAAATTTTTGTTAAATCTTATAATTTATATCCATTTCACCACGTGTTCAAATTTTAAAAAAAGAGGGGTCATCCGGCTCAAACCACAAGTGAAGTGTAATTACCCTTATTTATTATATGCCAAAGACAAAAGTTGGTCTTGATCTTGTGAGAAGGGAGGTCTCGAGCCCGGAGGTTCGTCAAGAAGGAGCCCTAACAGAGAGTGGTTCGGCTGGTGTCGGTGATGTGGTGTGGTGAGGGACACTGAATTTGTCAGCGGAAACAAGAAGATCCTCCCAACTCAACCCCTCAGGTTAGGTTGTTTCTTCTTCTTCTTCTTCTTCTTCGTCTTTCAAATCCCCTTTTGATTTTGCAGCTATTTTGTCCATGATATACCCCTTTCCTTGTGCTTTTGATACACACTCATACATATGTATGCATGTGCGCTCGCGCGAGTGTTCGTATGTATGGGATCATGATAGACGTTGAGGAACTAAAATTTAATCGAGTGTAAACTCGTCGTCAGCAACTGTAGGAAGAGTCTTTGGTAGAGTTCTGGGCATGTCACTGCAATTTCCCCCGCTCAATATCCTTCCGCAACACACAGCACACGCACACCCAGTCACACATAATAATAATAATAATAATAAAGAGAAGAGATCACCATCATGAGCTTTTTGATTCCGAAGAATTAATTGCATTTTGTCCCTCATCACATATGTAGGTCAATCAATCAGGTGGGATTGACTTGTACATACACGGATATATGCATACTTAACAACATACACATTGTGGAGCTACGGTCTATTGCATTGCTGGAGATAATTAGATGAGCAGCAGCAGTGGCAGACACAGGACCCTTGGGGGTGGGGGTCAACATGTATTGGATTATCTAAAGCGAATGCAGGCAGAGAATCCTGCTTTCTTTTATGCAATTCAGGGCGATAATGAGCACTCTATTGGAAACATATTTTGGTCCGATGCGACTTCTAGGATGAACTATAATTACTTTGGAGATACAGTTAGGTTAGACACGACCTACAGGATGAACCGCTACAGAGTACCATTTACCGCATTCACTGGCCTAAATCATCACGGGCAACCTGTGTTGTTTGGCTGTGCCTTACTTCTCAATGAGTCTGATTCCTCTTTCGTGTGGCTAATCCAGACTTGGCTTCATGCAATGTCTGGACACTATCCTGTCTCCATTACCACTGACCCAGATCGGCTCATACAGATGGCTGTCTCACAAGTTTTGCCTGAAACCCGTCATCGTTTCTGGAAGTGGAGCATATTTAAAGAAACCCAGGAGAAACTGGCTCATATATATCAAACACATCCTACCTTTGAAATGGAGTTTAATAAGTGCATTAATGAGACTGAGACAGTTGATGAGTTTGAGTCATGTTGGGAATCACTTCTAGAGAAATACTACCTCTTGGATAATGAATGGCTTCTGTCAATGTACAGTGCTCGCCATCAATGGGTCCCAGTTTACATGAGAGACACATTTTTTGGAGAGTTGTCTAGGACCGACTGTGGAGGTGACAGTACAAATTCGTTCTTTGATGGGTATGTGAATGCAGCAACCACTATACAGCTGCTAATTAAACAGTACGAGAAAGCTGTATCAAGTTGGCATGAAAAAGAACTGAAGGCAGACTATGATACTACTAACACTATGCCGGTTTTGAAGACACCATCTCCTATGGAAAAACAAGCTGCAAACCTTTATACGAGGAGAATATTCATGAAATTCCAAGGGGAATTGGTAGAGACCCTTGCTAATCCTGCAACTCAAATTGAAGAGACTGGAAGGATTATCGCATATCGGGTGGCCAAATTTGGGGAGGAGCACAAAGCTCACACTGTTAGGTTCAATGCTTTTGAGATGAAAGCTAACTGTAGCTGCCAAATGTTTGAGTTTTCTGGCATTATTTGTAGGCACATATTATCAGTTTTCAGAGCGAAAAATGTTCTTACGCTTCCTTCTGAATATCTATTGAAACGGTGGACAAGAAATGCCAAGAGTGGAGGTGTCGGCGATGAACGGGCTCCTGAATTGCCAAGCAATTCACGAGAGTCTTTAACTGTTCGGTACAACAATCTACGGCAGGAAGCCATCAAATTTGTTGAAGAAGGAGCAAAATCTATACATATTTATAACCTCGCAATGGATGCCTTGCAAGAAGCTGAAAAGAAAGTTGCTACTGCAAAGAAGCAAAGGTCTGGAGCCACACAGCGCAGCACTCTGGCTAACGGAGCCAACCAAGAAATGCGTACGGCTGAAGAAAATCAAACGATGCCATTTCAATCTGCGGTTAGTTTCCACACACATCCTCTCTCTTCTAGTAGAAGGGGAACTAATTTGAGTGATTTCTGTTGTATTCTTAGGCTAGACTGCTGCTCTACATTCCTTTTTCTTTATTTCTCTTCTTTTATTTCTTTTCCTTTTTGGTTTGGGACTGTGGTGGGAAGATATATAGACTCTAGTCAGAAGTATGAGTTTGTCAGAATTCATATTTGGAAACTGCTGCATGGAGGGTACATACTTTTTTAGAAATCAAACTATATTATTTTTTCTCTGATAATTTGAAAATAATTGTACATAGTTTGTTGTTAACAAATGGATGCTAACCTTGGCTGGTTGAGTAATTTTATTATTGTGTACAAGCTAGTGAAAAATATAATTATCTTGACTAATGATCTATGGTGAGTAATTTGATTCATCTTGATGTCAGTTGTCATCCATATTTTAACTGAGTTATCATAAGAAACATTCATTTTGCTTTTATATAGTCTCTTTTAAACTTCAGTGTCCTCTCATATAGACTCTTTCAAAATTTTCGAGTTGACTTGGTGGACTATGTGATGAGCTTCCAAATTTCAAGTTTTAGTTCTTCGTTCAAGTTTTGTTTAAGCTATGGTTGTTTTCTATTCAGTGACCATGCTACAGCTAGCCTTTCTTGGAATTGCCCCTTTATGCAGGAGAAATATGCTCTAACTTAGTGGGGCTAGTTCTTGTCCAAGCCCAGCCCAAGGCGCATTGGGGTCTCTCTAGCCCTTAACATGAGCTCAAGTTGCATAACCGAAGCCCAACCTGAGCTTAAATTAACGAGTTCAGGTTAGGCTCAGGTTGCCCAATATTAAAATGTGTAAACACACGAACCTAGTTAGTGAGTTTGTAAATCTTTGGTGGTTGGGTCAGGAGGAATGGGTGAAGTTTGGCAGCATCATTTGTATGGGGAGTGGAGATTGGAGGAGGCCTTCCCTAACATTTGCTCTTTGGTAGTTGACCCGGAGGTTCCAATTGCCTCTTATATGCGGATTGTTAATACCCAAGTGGTAGGAATATTCTTTTAAGGAGGAGTTTACAAGACTGGGAGGTAGGAGAGTATTTGGATCTTTTACAAGCTATCTATTTTGTTCGTGGTATAGGACAGAGACAATATAGTATTCGATGGTTGGATTAGAAGGGTGGTAAATTTAGGGTGAAGTCTTTTTACTTTGTTCCGGCGGGGGTGAATAGCGCGAATTTCCAATGGAAGCATATTTGAGCCAGTGAAGCTATTTAGGTTATTTTTTCTTTTGTTTGGGAAGCAGTGAAAAAGAAGATTCTATCTAATGAAAATTTGTGGAAAAGGAGGCATATTGTGATCAATTGGTGTTGCCTATGCAAACAAGATGGGAACTAATGCCATGCTTCTGCATTGTGGTATGGTTAAAGAGTTGTGGGTCTGATATTAACTATTTTTGGGATGTCTTGGGTTTTTTCGAGGTTGATTGCGGAAGGGCTTCATAGTTGGTGGGAAGGGGGGGAGTGGTTTGGGCTTCATAGGGAATCTACAAATTGGCCTATATCTGATGCAGTTTTGTTTATTTTGGTTGGTTTGGGTTGAAAGAAATAGGAGGACCTTTCAAGGAGTAGAGATGCATTTGCATAGATTGAAAAGCATTTTTTTTGTGTCTATTTTATATAGTTGGCTCTTTGATAGGGTTAATCTTGATGTAGGCCAATTTTTAGATTCCCTTGATATGATGGAGTTGTAAGGAGGGTAGAGGCTTTGTTTGCTCCTATTGATTTTTATTAAGATAATCTGCCACCGAAGAATTTTTATTAGCCGCAGTGCAATAAAAACCGGGGAATGCCATCCTTGCACCAAGTGTCATGCCAAAATTATATTGCGACCATCACTAGGGAAAACTCCACATGTTTGTATAATTCAAGCCATCCATTTTGGATAACTCTCCATAAACCCACCTCATAAGGATACTGAGCTTCCAGTGAGACCAAACCTCTGTGCTCCACCCCAAATTCCTTCTCCACAAACCTCCTAAGCCACTTGTCAAACATTGCTTGATTAAACTACATGAAATGGTGAATCCCTAAACCACCTTGCTTAATTGGGTTGCATACTCTTCTCCAAGCCACAATTAAATTTGAACTCTTCCTCCAAACCACCACATAAGAAACTGCACTAGAGCTTCTCCAACCTCTTTGCAACCAAAGCCGAAATAGTAAACAAAGACAAGAAACAAGGTAAGAGACTGGAGAGGGTGCTTTTAATCAAAGTTACTTCATCCCCATTGTCTTTTCCAACTAGCAAGCCTCTTTTCAATCCTTTCAATCACATTATCCCACACCGAGGTGTTCCAGAATGTGGAGCCAAGAGGTAATTGCAAATACTTTGATGGAAGAGAACCAACTTTGAACCCCAAAGTTGAAGCCATACTCAGGATATCTTGCACTTCTCACTAGAATTAATTCACTTTTCCCTATAGTGACTTTCAAACCTAAGACAACTTCAAAACAAATCATCACACATTGCAAGTAACTCATCGGCCTCGTAGAAAAAAAATGGAATTGTCTGCAAACAACAGGCGAGAGACCTATATTGCTCCCTCTCTTCTACTACTCACCCCAAAACCTCTAATCATGCCTCCCCAAACAACACAACTGATCATCCTACTTAAAGCCTCCATTACAATGATAGGAAAACATAATGATAATAATAAGGCAGACAAGGGATTTCCTTGTCTGAGTCCTCTAGAACTAGGAAAGAAACCTAAAGTAGATCCATTGATCAAAATTAAATACCTCATAGACGAGATGTGCCATTTAATCTACGGCCTCCACTTAACCCCAAAACCTCTTCTATCCATGACCTAAAAAAGGAAGTCCCAATTGATACGATCATAAGCTATTTCAATGTGCAACTTACAAACCCAGATAACAACTTTTAGTCTGGAATCCACCGCATCAATAGCCACCATGACTGCATCAAGAATCTATCTGCCCCATAAAGGCATTTTACACTTTAGAAATCACACTCCCTATCACCTTTTTTCAAGCGACGAGCTAACACTTTGCCAAAAACTTGTAAATACAACCCACAAGGCTAATGGATATGAAATCCTCACCCCTTTTCTTAGGAATGAGTGCAATAAAAGAGGCATTATAACTTCTTTCAAAAGAACGAACCTTAAAAATGTTGATACATATATATGATAACATTATGCACAAAGCTTCAAGTTGTTGCTAGAAATGACCCAAAGCCCACTGCTTGTGGATTAATGGCTATGACTGGTCCAGTAGCATAGCTACTGAAGGCCAACACATCAAAGGGGTTGATCAACTGTCTTATAATCATTTTATAAGAAATTGGCAAAAACTTCACCTATGAAAATATAAATGATAGTGCATTTCATTCATTTTCGAGCAAGTGCCTATATCTCAAATGAACATCCCATACCATAACATAAATTACAGAAAGTAATTACAATTTTAGGCCGATTACATGGCCATATATAGTATACATAATATCTCCTAAAGATTTTAGGCCGATGCTTGTAATCACATTTCTCAAAAGGTAACATAAGATGCTTCATAACTTTAATTCAAATGAGAGATCATTCATAACTTTCATCTCAACATAGCCTTCATCGTTTCATCGACATAATAGATAATGTTTGATGTGCTAATAGCCGTGTATCTGAAGTGATTCACAAGCTCTTTAAGTAAATCCCTACGAGCTCGTACTTACTAGTTGTACATCTTGACGTGGAACTTTCACCCATCTCCTAAGACATAGACATCCAAAAGCAAACCATTAATGGCCACCCTGGGGAAGTCTTCCCTATAATTATAATATGACTAGCCTGATCAAAGTCTCTTGACAAAGACTTGTCCGACATAATTTAAGTCTTGCAGACATATACACAAATGAATAACTCCTCAGGAATTTCAATTACTCTCATATTCTTCACTGTAGGAATTGGTTCAAGCTTTCCCCAACCCCTTCTCATCAATGGACTCAAAGGAGTTCGATTCTTCGATAAATTCTCACCTCTCTATCTATCTCCGAGATTTTTGGATTTTTCAAGACTCCATGGACATGTAGAAGAGAAATGCTATCCCTGCTTGGACTAAGGCATGACTTTTACTTGTTCAAATTACAATTAAGGTGAAGCAAGTTCAGGAACAACAAATCTCTTTATGGTAAACATATCCATTTTGCAAGTTCGTTATTACGGGTAATTCCTGCAAAGGATTGGTCTATTGATGTATATGATACTTGGAATTCTCAATGTAAATGCTACATAGTTGGTTCTAATCCTTCAGAGACTATGAGTATAATAGGAGCATCCGTCAACAAAAGGATCACTCTAATATGATCATCTCATGGCTATTGAGAACAAAACAAATAAAATGATTCTATTTCTCAATCTTTTTGACTTGCTTCTATGGAACTAAGGCCGAAAAGATTGAAAAAAACAATCATTCACAACCACTGATGAAGGATTCCTTAAAAAGTTAAGGATCAGTAATTCTTTTTGGAAATCGAATGGATTCGGTCTTGTACATACATGAGGAACCAACTTGGTGCATAATAGGTTTTCCCCTAAGCATGGTACATAATAGGTTTTCAAAATGCATAATAGAAGACGAGTTCTTATTTCCCCTAAGCATGGTACATAATAGGTTTTCAAAATGCATATTTAAACAATACATACATAGTTAAATTCATAGGTTTGCAAAACATACTAAGCATAGATCATTTGAATCAAAGCATATGAATTGTACTTGCATTTGTAATCAAGAAACATTTGTATTCAAATAAAAAAAATAGAAGTTTACACCAAGTTCCCCATTACTCACCTTGAGCCTTTAATCATGCCTTTTGAAGTCCTTTTGTATTCTTTAATTTTGTGATCCTTAAGCCTTTATGCATCGATTATTAACAATCCTACACAATTAAGGTATCTACAAAAGAACACGAATATGTAAGCCCTTAAGAAGCTACTTTGGGTTCTCATTAATGTGGCTCAAAACCAGGCAAAAGTATTCTAAGTTCAAGGTGAAGAAATTCTAAAATTATCTCATAAGTGTAGACACCTGGAGGCAAAGTGTCAGCACTTGGCAGAAAGGTGTCGACTGAGATTCAAAGTGTAGGCATCAGTCAGGAATGTTAAGGGTGTCAACCCGTAGAACCCCTAGAAGGAAAGTCTCGACCCTTTTTTACATAATGCAAATATTGGTTACAACTACTATATGAGTCGACCCTCAAGAAGGGAAGTGTCGACACATTTTTACTGATGTTCAGGTCAAACTACTGGGTCAAAAGTGTCGACACTTATACAAAGGTGTCAACCCATGAAGAGTCTTAACCTTCTAAACATTAAATCAAAGAGTCCAAGGTTTCCTAACACGTTCCTATGGTCTCTTAAGGTCTTCATCTTGATTCTAAGGTCTCAAGAAAGGTTTTAAACATCAATTGTGCAATTTAATAAGAAAGCATGAAGAAATACATTTGAAATTGGTCTTAGCTAACTCTCATTCATACATGGGTCTTTCTACATGACCAACCCTCAAGTTATAGAGTTCAAGGTCTCAAATACATCTCAAGGTGTCAATCTGGGAAAAGGATGATGATGACTTAACCAAATGCCTCATGAACCCATCAGCATAAGCTCTTGAAAATGGGTTTTCCCAATGATTATGAGAGCTTTATTTTTCTTTCAAAAACTCAAATTCACAATTAATCATAACAAAAATGCTTTAAGGTTTTTCTAACTGATTAGATACAAGAACATGAACAGATAACTGATTTTCATACCTTAGTTCAAGTTAATATGGAGTCCTCTATGAATTTCCTTGGGTTTTTCTACCACTTTCCTTCTATTTCCTTCTCTTCTCCTTTGCCAAACACCATGAAACTTACTCAACAATGCATATGTCTCACAAATGGATAAATACAAGTGCATGCAAGTTATGTTTCTATACATTAGTTTGCTGCTAGTATAGTTTTATTTTGGCAATTTTGCAATTTGCTAGACATGGGGTTGTAGAGGTCACCCATGGGTCTTCTTATGGGAAAAATTATGTTATCGGGTCATTACATGCAATTTATCTAGGTCCAAAATATTTTGGCTGGTCATAGTTTTTTAGTGTTTGTTACTTATCAAAAAAATATACTGTTTTTTAGTTTTGTATTGCCAGTCAAGCCTAGCATAACCAAAAGAACCTAGCAACCTATGTGTTCATGCATTCTTTCTGTTTGTTAAGAGTTGGATTTTGAGAATTGTGCACATCTTTTGATGCTTTATGTAATGCATTATGCAATCTTATCTAAGACAGCAGTTCTTAAGGAATTCTAGGTGTGATTCCTGGAGTTTTCTTCATCTCCCTGTTCTTCTGTTCTCTCTGTTCTCTACGCAAAGTAAGCAAAAGTACTCCTCTTGAGTTACCATTCACAGCCCTAGAGCAACCTCCTCTTCTGCCCCAGAACGCTTAGCCTATTGATTCCCAATTAACCGCAACTCGTCACACCTGTTGGCCTTTGAGCAAACAGTAAAGCCCATAAAATCATTGTTGTCCAGATCCTCCAACTTCTTTCTTCAAAATACAGCAAACTATATTTTCAGAAATGAAGCCAAATTCTAGCCCTTTCCTCTCAAAACTCTTCTGCCTTTTGGAACCGTAAACCTAAAACTTTCCATAACTAAAACCCACCACAAATCCCCTTGTAGGCAACCTTAGGCTAAGTTTTTTGAAGCTGTCAGGCATCAATTGGAGTTGGTGAAAGGGGATGGCTTGGGTATGATGTCTCAGTTTTAGGAGACATAGGAGTTTGAGAAGAGTATAAGTGCTAATTCATTGCTTGAATACCTTAGGCCAAGTTTCTTGAAACTGTCGGACATCAATTGGAGTTGGTGAAAGGGTTGCCTTTAGTATGATGGCTTAGTTTTAGGAGGCATGGGAATTGTAGTAGAATATAAATGCCTAATTCATTGCTTTGATTCCAAAAAGGGGAGTGGTGGATATTGGAGGCTTCTGTCAATTAACCTCTTGGGAAGGGCTTACAAGATTTTAGCAACAGTTTTGGCTAAGAGATAAAGAGAGTGGTAGATGGCTAATAGGCTAAAGAGAGTGGTGGATGAGGTGGCGTCAGAGTCACAAAATGCTTTTGTAGATGGTGGGCGAATTTTGGATGTGATTCTAGACGCTAATGAATGTTCGAACTTTCGTAGATCTACTGTGAGTTGTCAATTCTTGTAAATGGTAGATCATCAGGATTCTTGGACACACGTAGGGGCTTTCATCTAGGGAATCTGTTAGCTCCTCTCCTCTATATCCTTGTTGATGATACAGTTATTTTTTCTTGAGCTGATGAGTTACAACTACAATATCTTTGGTATATGCTATTTTACTTTGAGGCAATTTCAAGGTTGAGGGTCAACTTGGCTGCATCAAAGTTAATTCCAGTGGGGGAGTTCATGATGTTAGTGTATTAGTAGCTGTGTTGGGTTGCAAAATTGGTGCATTATGTTATTCTTATTTGGGATTCGATCTTGAGTCACCTCATAAATAAAAGTGGTTTCTGGTTCGCCGGCAGAGAAGTTCCAAAGGAGACTTGCAGGTTGCAAGAGGCAGTATTATCAAAAGGGACGAGAGGTTTGCAGTCCAGAATTTTGGGCTTTTTGTATACTTGGGGCTCAGAAAGGGATGAATTCCTCACTCTGATACTTTTTTGTAGTCTGTTGATACTTAATCCATGAGTCTATAGGGTTTTTGCTTACTGTACAGCCTGAATGAATGGGTGTTACATATATGCATGTATAACGAAAAAGGATCAAACAAACAGGATGTAGAAGCTTGCATAATTTCAACTTTTCCAGTTTCCCTTGTGCTTCATTTGGTCGCCAGAGAAAATAAAACAATGTAAAACCTTGTCTTTTAGGTGTCTCCAGTCTCTTAAACCCAACTCAATTGAGTTGTATGCAGCTACTGGTTTAGTCAATGTAGTAAGTTCGGTAAAATTGTTATTACTTTCTTCATTTCATCAGTCTTCTTGGCAACGAATTGGCTTTTTATTATTCCAGCTGAAATTTTAACATGCACTCACCTGCAGCTCTGCGTTTACTTACTTCCGAAATGTGCTGTTTGGATAATAAGCTCTCAACCAAATACTTCTGTAACAGTCCGTTAAGAAAAATGAGCTAAACTTGACAATTCAAGACAAGATAATTTCAAATTCTTACACAGAACCTTAGAGTTTATGTGTTGTTGCAATAGACTCTGTTAACAAAATATTGTTGGCTGAGCATGGCAGTACTCTTAGTTCCTGCAGTTGTCTTCAGTGGTGCTAAATCTGTACATATCTCCAGATGACCCATATAGCTGATCACAAAAATCTTGATAGTTGGAAGCCATCTTCAAATATGTGTCTTCTATCTTTGAAATATTGATTGTATATGTCATCACATAAACTTAATTACAACCCCTGTAAGAGGAACCTGTTCCTTTAAAAATGTGTAGACAATAGAGTGATTTACTAAAGCAGATGTGACGTACTGTAATCATTGCATACTTCCCGTAGTGCTTGTGATTCCATTATGATCATGATTTGATTCTCTTGATTTTCCCTTTTGCAGGATGAGAAGGAAAAGAAAATTCATGAATTGACTGCTGAGTTGGAAAGCACAAACCAACGCTGTGAAGTTTATCGTGCAAACCTGCTTGCAGTTTTGAGAGATATGGAGGATCAGAAGTTAAAGCTATCAGTGAAAGTTCAGAATGCAAGGCTTAGCTTGAAAGAATGAATGTGAATTGCAGCACAACTCTTGTCATTATTGTGTGATTCTTTTCCTGCTTTAATACTTACGGGGTGCTGTGATGGCTGGATAGAGGTATTGCAACATTTCTTTCATCTCCTTATCCTGTTCTTGGAAAAAAAATGTAGCTAAGCAACCCAAAAAAAAAAAAAAAATTTCAGTTTAGAATGTATGTGAAAGCTCCTAACTCGTGTTGGAGGATCGCCCTTTGGGTTTGTACTTGCTAGTATCTTCGGGAGGCTGAAGGTTATTGAGAAAATATCCTTCCATGCCTGCGATCCATGTGATGTCAGATCATCGTTAGTAGTTGAGTGGTTGTACCGTAAGACTTGAGAGTTGTGTGCATGCTTGCACGCATGTTTTCCTGACGAAACCGTGTGAACTCAGTTTTCATGGGCCGCTTTGTTTTCAGCTTCACAAACATTGACTTATATCGTTTAAAAAGGGTTAAATACACCATCTCTTGTGATTGCTGATAATTTTAGAGAAACATTTTTTTTTTAAATGACACTGACAACCCATGTTAGAATTCTTGATTAAACATACATTAAATGGAGCCTTTTTTCTACTCGTTTTCCCTTTCATTTGATATGCACATTTTGGTTGACAAGTTGCGATTTTGCAAGAAGACAAAAATTATCCATATGACTATGTTGACATTAAATATAGACATTTTGATGATGTTAGCATTTTTATTTGGTATTTACACTCAAATTAATGGAAGGGCATTCTGGCATATTGTCAAATAGTGCTAGGATTGTTGGTGGGCTCTGTCACTTATCACTCATCAGCTGGCGGGCAAGGGACGGTCTCCCTAGCATTCTTTTGTCAAATAAAATAAGGTGCATCAGTGTTATTTTAAATTTCATACCAGTTTGCACTTTGGTAAGATTGAATTTAGTTATGACTCTTTTTTAGAGAGTTTAGTGGGATAAAGACTATTATAGTCACATCCAGTTAGGTAGATACATTAGTCGTTCCTTATCCTCTCTCTCAGGGGAAGAAAAAAAAAATGTCATATTGGCTCCTAAGGGTCCATGTAGACCTGTCAAATCTCAAGGTCACGAGTCCCTAGGATCATGACACATCAGCCCTCGATTACAACATTCTCCACCCACCCAATCTCCAGTCGCCCTCATCACAATTTGGTCCCCGGGTGGGTTCCCCAGCCCACACGAGGGTCCATCACCCTATTTCGTGATGTTCTCATCATAAAATAGACCACATGATGGTCCCGTAGCAAATAAATCTGTGACGCATGAATTATGCTTTCATTCCACTGTCACGAACCCAAGTCTCTTAAAAGGATCAACCTTATAAGAGTCTGCCCAACCAAGGAATCTAATACTCAAATGTCACTGCTTGAATCGCCGGCATAGGATCACCTGATAAGCAGATTTCTTTTTCATTTATACAGTTAGCATCTCAATATTGCCACCATGATATATGTTAAGATATTCAACAACCTAGCTAGCTAGGTTTCAGTGGTATCTGGGCATTGTACATTGAGGAATTACAACCCAATGCCTACGCGTCACGAAGCCGAATTTGATTTGATGCTGGTTTGCTAAGCTAGACACTAGTTACCCAAGCTCAACATTGCATCCTTCCTGCCTTAAGGTTCGAGGTCCCTCCAATTCAGGATAATATGCTCCTGTTGGGGCAGTTTGCAAGTGCACTATACTGCGTCAACTTAAAGCTTATGACAGATATGGCTTTCACATTCACCAGTCCCCATGATCCCAAACCAGCCTCTGATCTCGCTGCCTCGTGCTAATGCAACAAACAATTGAAATTCGATGGAACTGGAGTTGCTCCCATCATTTAATAGTAAGTCAAGACTTCCACAATCAATGTGCATTAACCATGCTGCTTACACTGCAATTTGGAGCCAAGTTTAAAAAGTAAATACATATATACATATATATATGTATACATACATACACATATATATAGATATATATAAACCCAGAGAGAGATTAAAAATTTACAAAGTAAATCATATAGGCATCTCCAATCCACAGCATGCACTCATAGTCCCACAAGGAAAAGATATTTAAAAAATAATAAATAAATAAATAAAAGATGCATCCACAAAAATGGAAAAAGAAAAAAACAAACACAACACACGAAGATGCTGTCCAGAAAAATTTGAACACGAAATGTTTTGATCAAAAGGAAGCACATCTAAGAAGCATGATGTCCTGAAATAATGCACATTCAAACTTGTCCAGGTTCGAAGATGGAAGTCAATAATTTTACGAACTCACAACTTTGCAAAAGTGTGGCAAAGTATAGGTCAACTCTAATTAAAATGAATTAGATCCCAGCATACATCCCTGTCCTTTGTCTTCTTGGCAGGGGAATCAAACAGAGATAAAGGAAGCTGTCTTACACACAGAGAGAGAGAGAGAGAGAGAGAGAGAGAGAGAGAGAGAGAGAATGGATTGAAGTAGCAGCAGTGTGTAAAGCTCCAGCAAGATTTAAACATTTTTAACTAGAATTATTTCTTTAAGCACACTAAGATGAATTGTTTCCTGCAATATCATAAAAAATTCAACCTCATGATAAAAAGCAGTTAAATATATTTCTGTTGTCAATCAAGTAGATGGACTAAACAGAATTTGACCGATCGAGGGTTGTTACCAACCTCATTTACACCCAGTTGACACTTGATAGGCATTCAATTATTTGGCTAGCATCTGCTTTTTGGTAATTACCTGTACCTTGAATCCTTTATCAAAGAATATGGCCATTTGAACACTTGAGCCACGATTTGATAAGACATGCATCCAATGGGAATCCAACAACAGAAGCATTATAGACACCATAGGCATTGCAGCTTGAGTTTCACATCTCCTGTCCTAGTCAGCAATTGTAAGCAGATCATACAGAAATACTCTCCCCTGCAAGGCCACCATTACAAAGTTAGAGGTCACAACCAGATGAAGAATTTCACAGGAAAGTAAATATATATCTCTGTAATTGCTCTCATCAGCCAAACTGCAGCCTAGAATACACCTGCCTGCATGATTCCATGCTTAGTATGTTCTAGACACAAACCGTTTCATGGTCAGTGAGATGTTAGGAAAGATAATTCCTCTAAATAATTATGGACTAATAGGGACCCTCTGGCAAGAGATTGGAAAGAAGGAACTATCACTTCAAATTAGAACCCTTCAGAAAAGCAAGGATAATAACTATTTTCTCCATCAAAGGCAATTTAGCTGTAAATATTTTTCAGTCTATAATGTCCAAAAGTAAAAGAAGAGCTTGTGTTTGACTACAGTAATTCAAGAACAGACTAAAGTAAAGACAAAAAACAGGTTATGACAATTTGCACCTTCAAGGGCCATCTTTCATGCTAAGCTTAATGTTTTGGACTTTGACTGATAGCTGTTGTTTATGATCTTCAATATCCCTCAGAACTGAAAGCAGGTTGGCCCGATAAACTTCACATTTTTTATTCGCAGAGTCCAGCTCATGGGTAAGATCTTGGATCTTCTTGTCCATGTCATCCTACATAATGTGGCATAAAGCTTTTCATTTACAAAGACCACCAATCACGAAATGTAGATACAATCATCTGCTGCAGCATTTCGGTTTGAACTTAAAAATGTTAATTACAACAATCTACCCAAAGCAAAATTCATGATGATGGTATAGTGCTTAAACCTCTTCCATCCCAGAAGCTAGATTATTCTAATAAAACAGGGACAAGATCTAGCAATTTTTTGAGAAAAGAATTTAAGCAGCAGCTCATATTTTAAAGTACTAACTTCCACATCTGCAATCAAATCCAAATGCCATCGATTATTTTAGAGATGTCAAACCCACCTACTCCAAATCACAACCCTGAAAACAATTGTGTACGGTTGAACAAAAGTATGCAACTTATTTGGCAATTCAAAATTACATTTCAAGAAACATTTAGTACAAGCTGCTTTGCTCAACCTCAAGCAGAAAAGAGAGTTACGGAAATAGCGAAGTCCAGAGCATGTCCCTTGCCTTCATGTCTTATTGCTTCTGATTCTCAACATGTAGCAAGTACCAGCAGAGATGAGCCAAACCAATTATTCAAGTTGATGATCAATTCTTCCATAGAGATTGAACTGCCACCTTACAGTTGACCAGTGCTTATGCACCTAGTCATAAATTCAGACATATTATGAACTTTGCAAGCCAACTCAGTTAATCATCAGCTGGAAAATAGTCCACTTGTCCAAATATATATAGATATATTGATAAGCATAGAACTGATAAAGCGCCAAGGGGGCACAGCGCTGTGCCCATGACGTCTACAAAAGTCTATATATAAGATGCAATCTTGTACACACTAGTACCTAAAAATCTATTGGGAAATGGAATTCCCCAAAAAACAACAAAACAGTGCAAATTAAAAGGAATATTCTCCTTAACAAACAAATACAAGTCGCTCAGCAGACTCAGGACCATCCCTTTCAAGCTGTGTATGGGGCTCTCCACTCCTTCAAAGGATCTCATATTCTTCTCCTTCCATAAACACCATATCAAGCAAACAGGAGCAGTCGACCATGCTTACCTATCACAGCCCCTAGGGCGACCCCTACGCCACAAAGCAAAAAGATCTCTAACGACCATAAGACTCCACACCGAAAACAGAAAACACCACACTCCACACTTCTCTAGCGACTGATCAATTTGATTAACACTCTATCCCGCTTCCTTGCACATATAACACCATTCCATCAGAAGCTTGCCTCTCCTCCTCAAATTGCCAGTTGTCAATTGTCAAAAGAGCTTCACGAGTTGCTGTCGGAACAAAGAAATTCAATTCAGGAGATGTTTTCGTCTTCCAAAATACAATAACCTTCCACAGGAAAGTAGTATCACCCTCCGTGACCAGGCTCCGGTAAAGAAAAGGGCACTGAGAACTTGCCCTTCCTGGATCTGTTCTAAACCATGAGATCTACAGCTCCAACCTGAATATGGTATAGTTGAATCAAACCAACTAACCAAGACATGCCACTACTCACTCCAGGGGTGCCACTAATAGTTTGTGAGCTTCATGCACAATAATTTATTTTTTTATTATAAAATTAGAATTCTAATTACCTAAAATGACATTTATAACCTTTTTTCATTTTTTTTTTCTTTCTTCTCCATTGCTGAACCAGTCACCCGAAGGACCCTCTTTCTACCCTCTTCTTCTTCTTCTTCTTCTTCTTCTTCTTCTCTATTACCGAATGACCCTCTCTGCTGACGCCTTCTTCTTCTTCTCCAAAATCCCACCTGTATAGCCCACTACCACCTCCAACTACTACTAACAGTAACACCCAAACCACCAAAATCCCCATCTCGTCCCCTGCCTACCACTCATCACCATTAACAGCCATAGAAAACTATGTGCTCAAATCCGAGCAAAACTACAAAAATTATAATAAGGATCAATATGTATACATACAAGCAAATATGTATATCTCACTAGGGTTTATTTTATCATATATACACACACATCTATATATAAATATTCACACATACGCATGGATGTATACATCTATTTTTGCCATATGTATAAGGAACAAATGAGCAATAGAAATCTATAGAGAAACGTGATGCCATCGTTGTCCATTAATGGACAGATTTCGATTTTTACCATGGCCACAATTAGAGAATCATATACCGCAGGGTTGAGAGAGAAACAGGCATGAAAAAGTTAAACAAAAAGATGAAGAAGTGAAGGGTATTTCAGTCATTTTACTTAATCTGTTAGTCCAATGACGGTTTACACTTCACTCCAAACTACAAGGTGGTGATTTGCTTACTTTTAAAAATCAGAGAGGTTATGTGTTTTGAGCCAAAGTGTATTTACCCCTAAAAAAATTTGATATTGGAACTCTCTTTCCAAAAGCAGACTACTTGAACCCACAACCCCACCTCTTGATCCCATTAACCTGATCCTTCCCAAAGCGCTGTAAAGCCAATCAATACTCTCTCTCTCTCTCTCTCTCTCTCTTCCTTTTTATTCCTTTTTCCAGGGTTTGCTGACTCTCTTTTTTGTTCCTCTCTTGGTTTGCCAAATTTCTTCAGTTTTTAAAAACTTAACTTATTTTTTTTCTTTGTAATATTTGATGCTGATTTGTATGCTAGCTATAAAATACCAGGATACCTAGGCTTTTTTTTTTTTTTTTTTTTTTTTTTTTTTTTTGCGATATAGTATATTACAACAAATATCAATGAATCAACTAAATAGCTAGCTCTTTCCTTTTGATTTAGTGGAGTATAACATCTTAGGCAATATCTTTAAATGCAAGACATACATGTTATTTATTCCTTTTTCCGGGGTTTGCAGACTCTCTTTTTTGTTCCTCTCTTGGTTTGCTAAATTTTTTCAGGTTTTAAAAACTTCACTTATTTTGTTTCTTTGTAATATTTTGATGCTGATTTTGATGATAGCTATAAAAGACCAGGATACCTAGGCTTTTTTTTTTGCGATATGATATATTACAACAAATATTAATGAATCAACTAAATAGCTAGCTTTTTCCTTTTAATTTAGTGGAGTATAACATCTTAGGCAATAGCTTTAAATGCAAGACATACATGTTAGTATGGTAGCGATGAAGTTCACAAAGAACAATATGTAAACCGAACTAGAGATCAGTGAATCAATGATTTTTTTGGTGACATGCATTGAGGATAATATATTCAATAACATCGATAAGGAGATTATTATGCAATAATTTCAAAATATGAAAACTCATTTGAACGCAATTGTAAAATATACATATATATGTATATTTTTGACAAAACTAATAACATCAAATTTTTATGATTTCCTTTTGCTTACGATTTCACAATTACTTTTTATGTTTTTGCATGACCCCATCAACAAATATTCTTGGAGCCACCACTGACCCACTCTACCTCCCATCCAAAATTAGGCATCCAAACACCACCTACTTGGGATAAAGCCCAAAAATCTGCCACTGAAGCTTCTGGATGAAGGGCAAAACTATAAGGTTCTGGAAATGCCTCCCTCACGGCCTCTGCCCACACCACGAATCATGCTGGACGAGCACCCTACTAACATCCCCTATTCTGGAGCAAACAGATTTGGAAAACTCCTCCCTGACCCGCGTAATGCTTTTCCAGATACTCACATCATAAAGCCCTCTGCTCTCCTTTGTGAATCAGTCACCCCTGGTGTGCCCATGCTTCACGTTTATCACCCTCCGCCAAAATCTCCTGCCCTCAAAAGCAAACCTCTACTTTCCTAGCAAGGCTCTTGAACACTTCAAGCTTCCGAACACCCAACCCAGCCTGCTTTAAAGGACTGCACACCTTGTCCCACCCAACAAGATGGTATTTGAACTCCAACCCCATTCCTCCCCATAGAAAGTTCCTCATAAATTAATTTAACCTCCTTTCCACCTAGATAGGAATGGTGAATAGAAAAAGAAAATGTGTCAGTAAACGAGACAATGTGCTCTTGACCAATGTGACTTTGCCTCCCTTTGAAGGATATTGCCTCTGCCAAGATGCCAACTCATCTCAAACCTTTCCACCACCCCATCGCAGATAGTCTTTGCTTTGAACAAAGCTCCCAGCGGTAATCCCAAATAAGATGATGGGGAAGTGAACCTTCTGCCATCCCAAAATATCCGCCAAACGCTAGACCTCTCCCACCAGAATGATCTTGCTCTTTGCTAAATTGATCTGGAGGCCTTGACACTGCCTTAAAGCAAAGGAATGCACTTTCTTGGGTTATCAACTCCTCTACCCCACATTAAATTATAGTGTCATCAGCAAAGAGCAAATGTTCCACTAAAATCAAGATGCCTCAACTATCCCTGACCTGAAAACCCTTTAACCTCCTGCTATGCACTGCCCTTCCAAATTTTCAATCATACAGCTCAAAGTTTCCATCACAATGATGAACAAAACTGGAGATAACGGATCACCTTGCCTCAAGGCTCTAGAGCTCCCAAAAAATCTTTGCCCATCCCATTAACAAGCACCAAAATCCACCTACACTACCATCTCCAAAACCCATCCTCTTCCATTAGATAAATCAAGACCTCCCAACAGAGATGAGCATAAGCTTTCTCTCTACCAACTCCATCTATTTGACCACGGAATGCAAGTTTCAAGAGCCACTGTTCACCATAGCCTCTAGGTCAGGCCCATTCCTTATCAGTTTATCCCTGTAATGAAAGCAGAGCACTTGAAATAGGCTCACCAATTTCAACAGCAACAACGGTGGATGGTGAAATTTTGTCCCACACGTACCACACACTCCTGCCTTACATGATGCATGTGATTTCCAGATAATTATGTTCATCCACAGGTGGGGGGAGGAGGAAGATCTAGAAGTAGGCATCTTTAGTTTTGATGTGGATTCTGTGGGGCGAGTGCAATAGAAGGACTTTGAAGGGGTCGAAGAACCCATTTTCAAGCTAAAAAATAGAGTTGTGTCCCATTTTTATAGTTGATTCTCAGGTAGGTTCAATCTGTCCTTAAATCAATTTTTGGATTTTGTAAATTCATGTGAGTAAAACTGGATGTATAAACGATGTAGGATTTTTCTTTTGCTCACGTTTTGTACTTGGCCGGCACCCCCTTGCTGCCTTTTTTTTATGTAATTATATAGATCTCTCGCTTATCAAAAACGTTAAGTTTCAACTCAAATAAGTCAGGGACCCCTAACGTAGCCCAAAGATATAAATATAATAAAGAAGGGTAAAAATGTTTACAATGTTATCTTTTTGCCATCACATCAGTAACTTTATTATTGCATAGCTCCCATAATGGTTAAGGCTGCTCCTCTAATGGTGTATTAGGCTTTTTAATGCTGCCACGTAACCCTCTTATTGACTAGGGCATGTGCCCTCGACACGTCACCAACAAAGACCACTTTGATTCTCTCTTGAGCCTGGTCTCCACTGATCCTACGCAATCCCACGTGTTCTATTATCATTCCCCGGACACTCCACACTCCCTAGTGATTCAGCTCAATAATTAACAGTTTTAGCCATTTTCAACTCAATAAATTGCAGGGAAAAAAAGAATCCAAAGGATGTTTTTAATGAATTGTGATAGGTTAAAACAAAAGGATATGTTTCAAGCCATTACTGGACTCTGCTACCTTTCCTTTTGCTTTTTTACTTTTTTCTTCTTCATAAGTAGCCACTGTAGGAGATTACCACTTACTAGTAACTTTTGCTGCACAATAACAAACAAAATTATAAAAAGTATAACAACACCTCAAGGATCTAATGCGCTAGACTTGAAAAGTTGAAGAGTTACGAGATCAACTTAAACTCAATTCATGAATACTACAAATAAAAAGTTAAACAACCTATTAATCAAGTGATCTCTGGCAATGCTCGAGTAGCTTGCTTTGTATTATAACTCTGTAGACAAACAACTTAACTGAGCAAGAAATTCATATGGTTCAAAGTAGCTGGGAATTGCTTTAATAAGAATGGGTAAGCAGCAGGGATTAGGCATTTAAATAGGCAATTAGCCCCAAATACCAAAGTACGATATAAACCTCAATAAACGCAATCTACTATAGTTGTTTTGTAATTATAAAAGAATGATTGTTTCCTTAGTTGTGCTATAATTCCTTGATTTTAAATAACAAACTGTATCAAACAAAACTTAAAATGAGAGAAACTATTTTTTAGTTGTGACAAAATTCTTATACTTTTTTCATTATTTGCTATTCTAATAACTAATAACAGAATTGGAGCCTTTAGCTACATGAACCGAGTTGCAGTTGAACTGCAAAGGAGAATTTGGAAATCAAGCACTGGTCCATACCTTGGTTCTAAAGATGTAAATCGCTAGGGTGTTAATGTTTTCTAATAACACTGGTCCATACCTTGCAAGTCACTATCCAGTTAGCTACACGAATTGAGTTGCAGGCACCTGGCAGATCCTTTAATTTTGGCCCACTATAGAATCAATCTGAGCAGAGTAAGGGAAAAGCAGTTCCAGAGGTTTCTCAAAACCATAATCAGAACCACAACACAACACTTGGGTGATCAACCATATGCAAAACAGAGCATTAGAACAAGTAACCCTTCTACCCCTCCTCGAGGTGATAAGTGCTATCATTGTGGACAAGCAGTACACCATACCAATAGTTGTCCTTAGAGCCAATCTATCAACCTAGCTGCACATGGGGATAAAGAAGACTGTCCAGAATCAGAAGGCTTGAAAGAGGATGATCCAATAGAATGGACTAATGAGGACCAGGTTGTCCCTAGAAATGTGGAGATTGATGTCTGCACCGCGGAAGGAGGACATCCAGAGGCACAATATTTTCCAAACTCATTGCGCTATTAATCAACGAGTTTGTAATTTAATCATTGATGGAGAAATCAGTGAGGACATTGTTTCCAAAACCATGGTCAACAAGTTGTAGCTCAAAATATAAAAATATCCCTCTCCTAATAGTATTGGTTGGATTAGGGACAGTGAAACTAACGTAACAAAACATTGACTAGTTCCTTTTTCCATTGGTAAAAATTATAGGGAAGAGGTTTTATGCAACATTGGGGATAAGGACACTTGTCATGTGTGACTTGGACAGCCATGGCAGTTTGACTTGAACACACTTCATAAAGGCAGAGATAACACTTATATGTTTTACAAAGATAAGTGAAAATTGTCCTTACCCTTATGAAACATGAGAGCCATTGTACACTTTCTTAAGATAAGAATAGTAATTTCCTCCTAGTGCAAGACATCATCAAAGAGGCCCGAGAAACACAACAAATTTATGCACTAATGTTCACAGGTGAAGAACAAAATAGAATAGTTTCGGTGGCAATACCAGTTCAAGTAAAGCCATTACTTGTAGAGTTTCAAGAACTTATGCCAAAAAAGCCACCTTGAGTTGACCTGTCCATGGACTTCATTCTGCTACTTCTAGTGAGGTATGCACTCCAACTTTGTGGTTGTTGACAGATTTTATAAGAACGCACACTTCATTCCATGTATGAAAACTTCATATGCTAGCCATATTGCTCGGTTGTTCTTTCAAGAGGTTATCCGACTGCATTGTTTGCCCAAGACTATAGTTTCAGATTGTGATAGCAATTTTCAGGGACACTTTTGGTGGATTTTATGGAAGTGGCTTGGCACAACTCTTCAATATAGCAACGCTTGTCATCCCAAAGCAGATGGTCCAACAATGTTACTAGAAAATGCTAATACCCTTAGCCATTTACATTTTTGAAACAACGTTCCGAAGTATGGTATAGTTTCGTTCCAAAAAAGTGAAGTTAGCAATCAAATGTGATTCCAAAAAAAAAAAAAAATCTATTTATTTCCTTAAAGGTTACCTAAGGATTCAGATATAATAAATAAAAATTTGAGGAGAATATAGTTTTGGCAAAAACAAAATGCAAAAAAAAAAGGGTCATAGTGCTCCTAGAAATGTGTTTTTATATGATTAATTTGAAAAAGATATTATGTTTTATTAAATGTATAATTGTCAAAAGAAAATTACACTAGAAGTACCTTTAATTCTAGAAAATTACTTCGGTACGGGTGTCAGATGCGAATACTTATCCAACTGTTGGATTCATCTATTTTCATGGTCAAGGACACTCAGACACGGCTAGATTTCACATTTTTTAAGTACTTCTTTTATTTTATTAAGGCAAAATAGCATTTACAAGTTAAAATATAGCATTTCATGCATAAAATAAAAGTTCTATGCTTAGTTTTTATGCATACTTGTTAGATACATGTCTAATTAACCATATCGAACACATATCTCATACCTTTATTCAAGTGTTGAGTGTCCGACACGGGTATTTCATATATTTAGAAGAGTCCAACTAACATAGCCAGCAGTGTAATTTATACAAGTGGACTCCTATCGTACAACATTTTAGAGCATGTGGTATTGTGATGTACCACGTTCCCGATCTCGTTCTACATACTGGAACGATTGCATTCCAAGTAACACAGAGCCAAACAAAGATAGTGAACCAATCATTAGTGAACATTTCACAAATCTTATATCAAGGCCATCTAAGGCAGTGAAATTTGTTCATGGACTTCATTATATGTCTTCCTAAAACTCAGTGAGGTATGGATTCCATCTTTTTGGTAGTTGACAGATTTTCTGAGATGGCACACTTCATTCCATGTAGAAAGACTTCAGATGCTAGCTATATTGCCCAATTGTTCTTTTCAGAGGTTCCCCGACTACATGGTTGCCAAAGCATCTAATTTCAAATACGATAAACAATTTCTGAGTAACATTTGGTGAATGTTATGGAAGCAGCTTGACACAACTCTTCAATATAACAACACTTGTCATCCCTAAGCATATGACCAAGCATAGGTAATGAACCAAACCTTAGAGAATATTATGTTAAAAAAGTCCAAGGCAGTGGGATTTTGCTATTTCACATGCTGAGTTTGCCTACAACAACGTTCCAAATCAGTCTAGTAGGGAATCACCGTTTGAAATTGTATACATATGACCTCCAGTTTACACATTGGATTTGGTTCCACTCCCCAAGCTTCCTGGCATGAGCATCATTGCAGACCACATGACTGAGAAAGCACCCAAGATTCACTTAGACATTGGGCAGAAGCTGGAGAAGTCTTAAAGTATAAGGCGATTGCCATTAAGCATCGTTGTAAGAAGACATTTGTAGTGGGTGGCATGATGGTGCATCTTCGCAAGGAAAGATTTCTCATGGGCACGTATAATAAGCTGAAACATAAGAAGATTGGTCTAGTTTGCATCTTACAGGAAATCACTGACAATGCTTATGTGATGGACCTTCCTGAAGACTTAGCCATTTCCAAGACATTTATTGTCCAAGACCTATACAAGTATTATGCACCTGCTTCTCTTGTTTAATTAAGCCCCAAACCTTTGCACTACCCAGGTTTTGGTACAGACTCATCTAATTAAGTGTTTCCCGCACTCATCCTACATCATACAGTTGCCTATTAAAAAAAAAAAATACCTGCATTATAGAGTCATGTCATCTCACACTACACATACCTATATCACAAGATGGACCCACTTCCACTCACTGAGACAACCCACCCTTCTCACCTGGAAAAAAGTAGTTCATTTTCTACTAAAGGACTCAGGTTTTGCTGCTACAGAGACTGTTGAGGAGATTGAAATCTTCTAACATCTCTTTGAAGAAACTAGGATTAAATTCTTTAATTTAAAGCTCACAACATCAAAATTTTCCAAATTTTATAGCCAGTACTTAAGACGAAAGATGGATAATGCCAATAATTGTTTTGTTTCTCTTTAGCTTGTTCTGGATTATATGCTAACCTCTGCAATCGGATATCTATTATCATATGTATTTTTGTAGTATCCTCACTGATTCTTATGTACAGTTCCTAGGCAAAGGAAGCTATAGTTTCTGGGTCCTTTTGTATTCATTTTCTTGTGTGTTTGTACATGGGTTGCGCCCCCTCAGCATGTTTTTCTGATGATTTTTACTTATCGGAAAAAGATGTGTTGTGAAATATTCGTGACGTCACATATTTTGGCAGCACATCCTTGCGATCTAATTCATGTACTTAATAAACCCTACTGATATAACTGTAGTGTATGTTGTAAGACAATAACCTTATAAGCAACCAGTTTGTTGAGATATCAAGGGTCCTTTGAATCCACATACAATCTTATGCAACTCAAATCAAAATGATCTATCCTGCTGCAATATAATCAATTTGTTTTATTCCCAAAGGGAGCACATACTTGGGGTAGCCGGTGCACACTCAATACCCTCTTTAAACACACCAGAGCTGTCTAGATCTTTTCTTAACCTACAATTACAGACATGCTCAAAGATCCAACTGCATATGACTCAATTTGGAATACGCCTAAGACAATGTTTAAAATTCAAGAGTTGTACTCAAAGCAAAGGCCAATAGTCAAGGGATACAAAAGAGAAGCATTCAGTTAAATGATATACTAGTAGAAGCCAAAGTAGAGGTAGGCTGGAAAAGACAAAATTTAAGCAAATTACATGAAAGCATAAGAAGACAAATAAAGCAATTGCTAGCATTTTCACTGAAAAAAAAGCTAGGAAGCACAAACACTCTGCTGAGGCCCCCGTATACATGTCGGACACCTCTACGACGCTGACATGCATTGGATGCATGTCTGACACGGCGTCAGACATGTCCAATTTTTTTTCTTCAGACACTCCATGGACACGGCTTAGACAAGCTTGTCTCATTTTGGACACTTTGTGGTCACGGCGGGAGCTCTACCACAAATTTTGAAAATAAAAGATGGGGTATATTTTGTAAATTTAAAAACGTGAATCTGAAAAATTAAAAAAGAAAAAGACAAAAAAGTTCAGTTCTCTGAAGTTGATCGAACTAGAGCGAGAGAGAAACCCTAGTAGTAAATTTTTGCTTTATTTCTGATTTTTGTATGAAGTTTCTAAATTATTTCTACTTTTTAGTAAGACCTTTGTATAAATTTTCTAATTTCTGTTAATGATTTATGCTTCCACGTTATGCAAATTTATTGACAATGCCTTTTGGTCCTTTTCAGATAATGCCCATCTTATTGTTTTTCAATTACTAAGAGTATTTTAATAGCTAATTGCTTTGGAAGATAAGGCATTTCTGCCATCTTTAACTGCACATGGTTCTTTAATTAAGTTATGAAAGATTGTTCTTTAATTTTACTTAGTATTATCTTATATTTTTTATTAGCTTTGAATAATATATTTATATATATATATGACATACAAAAAATATATAAATCATATATTTTTGTCATGCTCCCGGCATCTTGTATCCTGTATTTTTTTAAAATAGTTGTGTCAGCGTATCCATGTCGTGTCGCGTCCGTGTCGGTGCTTCTTAGAAAAAGAAGGAACATAACTTTGAAAAGCAAAAAGAAGAAAATTACTAACCTCAGACAATTGCTGAGAGATGGGGTGATCCCCAGTGCTATAATTTGCCAGGCTTCCATCATTGGTCGAGCTCTCCCTGTTACGCCCATTGATCATGGGTGTTTTTCCCTCATTCTTTGTTGCAAGGGCAACTCTTTTGGCAGCCTCTTGTAGAGCAACTATTGCCATGTTGTATGAGTCAACAGATTCTGCCCCTTCATCTACAAATTTGAAGGCCTCATGGCGCAAGGTATTATATCGGACAGTATGAGACTCCAGATAACTGCTAAATACATCAGTCTCACGTTCTTCTAATATAATAGTGCTCTTGGCATTTCTTGTCCATCGTTTCAAAATGTAATGTGATGGAAGAGTAAGGACATTTGTCACTCTAAAGATGGCCAATACATGTCTGCAAAGAAGACCTGAGAACTCAAACATCTGGCAGCTACAAGTTGCTCTCATCTCCAGGACATTAAATTTGACATAATAAGCTTTATGGTCCTCCCCAAACTTTGCTATTTGATATGTTGTCACGTCTCCATCATCTTCCACTTTGGATGCCATGAAAGTAAGCGTCCCAACCAACTCCTCTTGAAATCTCACAAATAATTTTCTCGTGTACAGTTCAGATGCTTGTTTCTCCATGGGAGAAGGGGTCTTCAGAATAGGAGACGCGTTGATTGTATCGTAATCAGCTTTCACTTCTTTTTCATGGCGACTCTCCAATGCTTTTTCATACAGTTTAAAGAACTGATTTAAATTGGTAGATGCATTCACGTACCCATCAAAATAGGAGTTCATACTATCACTTCGTTGTGTTATAGACATTTCTGCAAAAAATGTATCCCGTAAATATACTGGTACCCATTGCCTGCTTGCAGAGTATATCGACTGAAGCCACTCATGATCCCTAAGATCATACTTATCAACAAGTGATAACCAGCAAGACTCAAACTCCTCAATTGAATCAGTCAAGTTCACACATTTATGGAAGTCTGCTTCAAAATTTGGGTGCTTAAGAAACACATGGGACAGCTTCTCCTGGCATTTCTTAAAGATGTGCCATTTGCAGAAACGGTGGCGGGTCTCTGGGAAAACCTGCATGATCGCTGACCGTATCACTGTATCGTGATCAGTAGTGATTGATACTGGAGGACGTCCAGACATTGCCATAAGCCATGTCTTAAATAGCCAAACAAATGATGCTTCTGATTCATTTATTAGGAAAGCACAGCCAAACAACACAGGATGTCCATGATGGTTCACCCCAGTGAAGGGTGCAAAGGGCAATCGGTATCTATTCGACCTGTAAGTCGTGTCAAACGTTATAGTATCACCAAAGTACGTGTAGTTCATCCTTGCCTTTGGATCAGCCCAGAAGACATTACCTGTACACTGATCCTCGTCGCCCTGCACGGCATAGAAGAATGAGGGGTTCTCAGCACGCATTTGCCTCAAATAATCCAGAAGAAGCTGAATGTCTCCCTCTAAGCTCCTCTGACGATTATTTCTCATGTAATTCCTACAGTCTACCTCTGTGAATCCAACCTTGCTGATACCATCATACTCTTTGATCAGGGCTGACATGATCCTGCGCGGGCCCATTCCAGCTGCCTGCAAGGTATCTATCAAGGTCTTGGCAGGGCCAGAAATTTGGCGGTGGGAGCGGAGGCAATGCACCTGATCTGGGGGAACCAATTCGTGATTGTGTTCCTTGACAAAGGCGGACACAACCCATTTCCCAGAGTCTTGTATTTTTACCGAAAGGGATGCTTTGCACCCCACTCGGGTAATGGTGCGGGGCCGCTTGATCTCTCTATCTTTGGTGCGCTTCTCATTAAAGTTCCGAAACCCTTCTTTAGCACAAACGAAGGACCTCTGTATGATTGCTCCATCCTTCCTGGACCGGCGGGAGGAGCTAACACGGGTGCTGAACCCAACACGCCGGGCGTACGAGTTGTAAAAAGCCTTCGCAGCCTCTTCAGATTCAAATTCCATTCCCTCATAAGGCTCAAGATCCGGGTCCCCTTCAGGAATGTAGATTTGTCCACCAACACCGCCCCCTTCAGTGGGAGAATTATCGGCCATCTCTTCATCAATGATCGGGTGCTCACTGTCCAAGGGATCCTCTCCAATGACAGCACCTCCACCTCCACCTCCTAGACCTATATCGAACTCGATGACCTCAGTTTCCATGTTCAGTTCAGACAGGATAACCACTGCGTAAAGCAGCTTCAATTATAATCGGAGCATGATGGAAAGCAAAAAAAAAAAAATTTTTGTCAAGAAATTTAAGTTCAGAAAGGGAGAAAGAGCTAAAAAGGAGGAAGAACTCACCGTCATATGTGCGCGCCCTTGGTGTATATAAAGATGGAAGCCCTTTCCAAATGCAACAGTGAAGACTCGTTCCGAGGGGTGAGCTCTGCTGAATCTTCAAACCTAGGAACAATGCAATCAAACAAGCAACCCCGGTGGAGAAAGCAACAATATTTCAACTGTTTTAGCCATTCTGATTTTAGGGTTTATAGAAAATGGAGAACTTTCGAAAGATTCAAGAAATAGAAAAAACAGTTCGCCCGATACCCTTTGGGGAAAAACTTGGTATTTATTGGGAGTAATTTGTGAGGGTTGGGGGCGAGGTATACCGTTGACAGAGGTGGTGGGCATTTTACAGGAGATTTCCGGAGTAATATATATATATATATATATATATATAAAATATAATATAATATATTTGGGGAGGAAGAAACGACGACCGGGAGGGAGGGAGGGATCGTCTGTTCAACTTTCTGGCACGTCTACAAGGTCCTAATTAATATATTGATTAATGTTATAAAAATAAAAGACGGTAAAGTAAGTAAAAAGATTTAAGACAAAGTATATAGAGAATAGTTTTTTTTTTTAAATTATAAAATATTTATTATATTAGTTCTTTTAAAATAATTAAGGTTAAATTTTTTGAATCATCCAAGACTTCATTATAATATAGAACTAAAAGAATACAACATGAGTTTTGAGAACTTACTTATATCTCTCTTCTTTCTATTTTTTATTTTATTTTATTTTTTATTTTCTCTTTATTCTTAATTGTATCTCAAACTATTAATTGAGTCCATATTTATAATAATTTGATGTCGAGACAATAGATAGAGTTGTATTTTAATCAAATTCAACTTCTACAAATCTACTCATCTACGAAGCCATCTATGACTTTCCACAACTTTATAATAATTAACACTCGGCTCTTGGTTTTTGTTTTTCTATTATGCGTCAGTCTTCTATGTTTGGTGTCTAGTTTTTATTAAAACATCAGAACACATGTTTAATAATTCTTATTTTTTATTATTTTACATAAATTTCCTTATCATGAAGGATTTTTTTATACTGTTTGTTAATGAAAATTTACAACCCCTCATCTTAAATTGTTTCTGATGCATGAAACGACAGGGAATATTGGCATAAATTTTGTTAGTGTCAAGTAGGTTGCGTCGAGTAAGTGGGCATGCTATAGAAATAAAAGCCTTTCACTCTCTTGTAGCAGTTGAAAATGAGTCGCTAAATGTCAGTCTCCCTGCAGACTTGGAAGTCAATGGGAAGGATATCTCTCGATAAATACGTGCAATCACCTTGAGCAGGCGTTGTACCACGGCATGCTTGATGCAGCCAAGCCAAGTGATCTAGCGCTGGTTCTAGTTCTGCAGATGAGACAAGCCAATCTCTACAAACTTTGAACCTAGATAGCACATTTGAAATATTTGTTCTATCTAATGGAACGATTTTTTATCTAACACTCCATCAAACGATGTAATGGTTAGGTTTCAAATACAAAATTTCAGCAGAGAAATCAAACCAATACTACTTTTTTTTTTTTTTTTTGGGAAAAGCAAATACACAAGCAAAAATTAAGAAATATCCATGAGAGCAACATCAAAAATCTTCTTTGACAAGAATGGTACTATGACCCCCAAAGCATGAGCTGCCAGATAGTGAGCACAACCGTTTACGAGACAAAGGCACCACATAAAGGTCCAGCTCTTGGAATGAGCTTCCTGTTTAATATCGTCAACAAAGGATTTTGTCATGCTCACACTTAATCAATCGTCATTAACACATTCTTAGAATGAGTGTGATCGCATATGTAACCTATCTGCGAACTATACCTCATAAAAATTTCAAAAATAAGAATTATATAAGAAACAAACATCATCGTTGTAATAAAACTAACCTATAATTATTATACATACATCAAAAGAACTATTAACCTAAACTCATAAATAATTACAAGGCCAAAAGGTAAATGACTCCAAAAGGTACAACATGTACAAGACTATAAGTTGACTAAAAGAGCTCTCCAAAACTCATCAATTTGACACCAGTAGACTGAATCTCATCAATCATACTTGCAAAACAACCTATGTGGATATGAGTTATTGTCAACATTCTCACTAAAATAATCAAATTCATAAAGAATGAATAATAAGTAAACACTAAATCAATCACCAATAGATAATCTACCTTTTAATGATAATTAATCATACATCTATCACCAACATCAATGAAGAATATCTCATGAAATGCAATGCCTCTCGTGATGCAATATTTGATGTCACAACATATGCACACTTATTTAATAACAATATCGAGATTGATAAAGCAAGTTATCTATGAATGTCTCACATTGACATTCTTTAAGTTAGTCCCTCATCAACTTAAGATTAGGTTAGTCCCACATCGACTTAAATGTTACACCCACTCCTAATCAAGTGTCATTAATACCATCTTAGGCAAACGTGATCGCACAGATCACCAACCTGTAAGAGAAACCTCCACATAATCCTAAAAATAGAAATCTTATAGGAATCAACAACATTATTATATATATATCAACAATTAGTTAATACTATAATATAATCCTCTAAATATAACTCATACTAATACAAGAGTAAAGATAAACAAGACTCCAATAGTTATCATGTCTCAAACAACATAGAGACAAAATGCCGACATCATATTAAGAGCTTCACAAAACTCTCCAATTCAACCCCAACCTCTACAGTGGACTGGACATCTCCAAACATCCTGCAAAACAACATGTGTGAGTGTGAACTATATATCCACGTACTCACAAAGATAATCAAACTCATAATGATTGAATTATATATAAGCAATGAATAATCCGCTATCGTGCCCCAATTTTTAGCACTCGAGAAACCACACAAGTGAGAAAAACACAGTACTATCTCGTTAGAACTCATACTCCTAGAAAGACGAGTGCGACTAGGTTTGAATTGAATTTGAATAAGGGCTTTTGAAAAAAAATTTGGAGTCGCCACCTAACTTGGTAAAGGTGAGTTAGATCACTTAAAACTAAATTCAATCTGAAGATTAAATTTAGCGTTTTTAACAAGTTTTTGAAAAACTTCCTAAAGAGAGGGTTTTTTTTTTTTTTTAAAGAAAATAAGTTGTTTGGCAACCTTTGAAAAGATTTAAGCCCTTTTTGAAAAATAACTTCGGTTTTAGTTTCTCAAAAATAGTGATTCTAGGTTCCGAGGTTGGTTATGTATAGAAAAGATACACTAGGCTATCACCCTATCCTGCCTTTGTGGTACCTCCATATCTATTCACCCTAAGTTTACTTATTTACAATCTTCAATTATTCAATATCCAATTATATCTACTTTGAAAAGAATTTTAGAAAGAAGTTTGATATAATGCATGACGTGCAAGTGTAAGAAAAAAATTTAAAGAAAAGATTTAAAGTTTGAAAAAGTTTATAGAAATTAGAAACTTGAAAAAGGTTGTAGAATTAAAATTTTAAAAAAGGTTGTGACCGCACCCATGAGAGTTGCTTACGTATTCCCTTATTGAGAATCAGGTTAGTCGTAGTTTGGACTCGGGGCGCGATTGAAAATAGACACTTTTGGGGTCTTGTTTGATTTGAAACTTTGATTGGAAGATTGAAAATTGAACTTTGATTTGAAATTGAACTTGATGATTTAAAATTGAACTTGGAATTGACTTTGATTTGAAGAGATTGAACTTTGACGTAAAACTTGGACTTGATTTGGAGAAAATAAGTTGAGCTTTGAAATCGTCTTGACTTGAATTGAAGATTGAAAACTATATTGATTTAGACTTAAGTTTAGAGAATAGTTTTTAAAAAGAGTTGAAGCTCCCTAACTTTAGGGTTACGGTTAAACTAGGGTTGAAACATACACTTGAAAAAAGAAGGTTTGTTTTTAGAAAGTTGAATTTAAGAAAAATTTGAATTAGGAAGGTTCCATTTTAAGAAAGTTTCAAATTAGGAAAGTTCTAAATTAAAAAAGTTTTGAATTAGGAAGCTTCCATTTTAAACTCTGGAAATAATCATTTGCAAAACTTCCCAGATATTTGTTGGCATTGCAGTCGAGAAACTCTGGAACAATCCAAATGTTAGAGTCCTTCAATCAGGATGTCCATGACATAGTCGTGCTTGATCAAGTATTTTGGACATTCAACCCATATATTAATGGTTTCAAGCACTGTCTGCCAATTATATCGGTTGATGGCACCCATCTTTATGGAAAATATAAAGGTGCCATGCTTATCGCTATAGGGGTTACTGCCAGGGGTAGAAACTATCCCCTAGCCTTTTCCGTTATCAAGGTTAAGGACACACTTGATTGGTCGTGGTTTATCAACTTAGTGAGACACGTCGTTGTGTCACCATATTATCAGACCGCCATGGGGGCCTACTAAATGCCATTGATCGAATATGGGAACATCCAAGTGATTATCAACCCCCTGGTTTTCACAAGTATTGCCTTTGACGCTTTTGTAGTAACTATGACAAGAACTACAATACGATAAGGATCAAAGACTTGGTGTGGGCTGCTAGCACAGCTCGTCAATTGCGAAAGTTCAACACTATAATGTAAAGAATTAAGAAGAGATGTGAATCTTGTTATAATGAACTAATGGAGGAGGATATTACTAAGTGGATATTTGCTCACGATGGTGGCTTTCATTGGGGAATCACATCAACTAACAACTTTGAGAGCTACAATAGTGCGATAGTAGGCACACGTAACTTGCCCATCACTGCATCTGTGTAGGTCACTTACTACCATCTTGTTGAGAGTTTTGTTACACGACGTGGTGAGATACAATGTGACGTAAGGAATGGCCATGCATACTCGTTAGAAGTGCGTGAAATATTTCAAAAGTGGAGCAAAAAAGTAGCCGGTCATACAGTCACAATTTGTAATTGGTAATATATGTTTATATAGTCATCATCATTAAATTGCTATTGCAATGGCATTCAGCTGAATGTATGACATTTCGTTACTTGTTGTACAGGGACACCATGTCTGTCAATGTACTGACCGCCAGGAGGGGGACTAAAGGTGGTCATCTACATGTCGTGCAACTTATCCTGCCCAGTTGTACATGTAGAAAATGGGTTATATATCACCTCCCTTGCTTCCACATGCTTGTTGTTGCTGCAGCTGCCGGAAAGCAACCCTGATTTTTATTTGACCCTTACTACACTATGGAAGCGTATACCGGTGTATACGGGATTCCATTTGTGCCAACGTTAATCGAGGATTACTAGTCTCCTTATGAAGGGCCTATTGTCCTCCCAAACCCCTTTCGCAAACGTGTAACCTGAAAAGGCCGTCCAGAACATAGCAAAATTCATAACGAAATGGACGAATCGAGGTAAAAACAAAAATTTAGGTATAGTTTATGCAACGAGTCTAGTCATAACAGATCCCGATGTCCAAACAGGAGACGAGAACATTAGGGAATAGTACATGTATATAATCCATTTGTATTTGATACACATGTTCAAATGTGCAAACTTGTCATTCTAACTAAAAGTGCAAACCAATTATTTCATGCATGTTACATGATTAGGGATCACTCTGTGTAAACCAATAATGGATTGTAGTCCATAAGACCCTCTGTGTGACTGTCTCCTTCTGTAATAAAGAATAAATCAATAAAGAAGAAAGAGAATGTAAAACACAACCAACTCAAGTACACATACCTCACAACCCATTCCATTACTCCAACAAAGTTTGAATAAGAAAATTAACTAATGGTCATAGTCTTTTACCGCCTTTGATAAAAACAAAAAAAACCATTGAGGTGAAAAATAACAATGTCACTTAGTAACATTGCAAAAGTACCATAAATATGATTGTGAGTATATTTAACTTCTCTTATCTATGTTATATGGATAGCTAGTTGTTCTTTGGTTCCGTACATTGCATTTTACTAACGTTCCAGATCTATCATACACTATGGCATCACAAACCTGGTGGGCCCATCGATCTCAGTGTACTTACGTTACAGGAGATTCATCGCTCACAGGTCGTGTGAGACCATGGGGTAAGTTTTATAGAACTTGTACGTAATATAGAAAATAATTCACATTTACTTTTTTTTTTTTAATAACTACTACCATTTTTTAACGCATTCCTTTTATTTGATGGACAATATGATAAGCCTATTAATTGTCGTTGGGGAGACTCGGGTATATTCAACGATGATGCACACCCTCGCATTATTCCACGATCATGCTCTGCTCACAGCCATAGTCGAGAGATGGCGACAGGAGACACACACACCTTCCACTTGCTTGTCGGGAAGGCGACAGTTACATTACAAGATTTCTGCATCATATACGGTCTTCCAATTAGTGGCAAAACTGTTACAGGTTCAGAATTTCGATTGACAATTATGGTTCGAAATTACAATAAATTACACAAATTATTTCATAACATTATTTAAATACACACGTTCTTTTATTACTTTATACACGTTTTTATGTCGTATCCAATAACTGAATTCCATTTTATTAATATTTTGCAGGTCCCTCTGGCCCGTTGACACCGCAGGATTGAGCCCCTTTATTTATGCAGCATTTAGGGGTTACACCCGGGGCTGAATATTTCAAAAAAGGTTTGCTCAGGCTTAAATGGTAAAGTCAGACATTTGGGGCACTTGCAGATGATGCTGATGAAATCACAGTACAACGCCATGCTCGGGCATTTATACTGAGATTCATTGGCGAGGTCCGTCATGATGCTAGATCACTCTGGTACCCTATTCAAGCCCATGTACTTACCATTGATAGCGAACCTTGATACATGTGGCGATTTCAGTTGGGATAGTGTAGTCCTTGCATCATTGTACAGGAGGTTATGTCGCGCTACTCATCCCACCTGTTGTGAGCTCATTGGCCCACTTACACTGTTGCAGGTATGCAAAATATTTTTTACTCATGTTGTTATTACCTGTCAACGATTATATCATTTCATATTGAGATTGAGATTCATTCAGATTTGGGTGTGGGAGAGATTCCCTATTATCGGGCTTATACGGAAGTCAATTTCCATTACACGTGCGCATGAGTTGCTTATTATTGGGGAACACGAGTTTCCTGGTGGACCATTAGGGGTAAGGTGGTATGACGATTTCCTCCTCACAGACGTCTCCACCCATATGCTCGTTGTGTACAAGGATCAGTTGAACCGATTTCAGCCCGATGATGTAAGTTATACATTGACAGTATGTTTTACATTCGTTACATTTGGGTTGTACAATACATGGCAATTGATTGTATGTTTTGCACTCTTCAGTTTTGTTGGACCCCATACGAGGCCGATATGGATGAGTTGCCCCCTACTGCTTTGTTGGGATGGAAGTTTGTAGGGCAGTGGTCCCTCTCTTGTACTTTGAAATTGTAGAGTTCCATCTACCTGATCGAGTGATGCGCCAGTTCAAGATGAAACATGACCTACTAGACCATCCGAACTCCAGGAAGGACTTGCATAGAGTGGATCGACGAGGGAGGACCAAAGTAGATTGGATTGATTATCATGCAGGATACATAGAACTTTGGTCACACAGGATGACCCGTGTAGTTGACGACGAGATTTATGATAGATTTATGTCCTTTGTTGATCCTTACATGGCTTGGTACAGAAGCATCACTCGCTTTCACATTAGAAATCCACTCAGGCGCACAAAGAGAGGCTATTCAAGTGTCGGAGGCACCATAGATTTGATGGCATGTGCAGTTAGATATTAAATACCAAAATTTTATTTCGATATCGTAATACATGCCATTAATTTGTATTTTCAGGCGGAAGCATGGGCAAATGTATATGAAAGGGATACACGCGCTATACATGACTTTCCTAAGATGGAGTCAATACAAGAGCTCTATCATATACAAGAACGTGTCATTGCTTCTTTATCCCTCCTACAGGAGTCGGACCGTGTCCCATAGCACCGACGACGTACTCGCGATGCTACGCATTCTGGTTCCCCAGCACCTGGTGTGCCACACGGCATGCCACCTCATCCCACCTCTGCACGTCGATCCACCTCTTTGATACCTTCTTTCGTTCATGGTGGATATAGTGCAGGGTACATCACACCTGCACTATACAGTTATGCCACTCAGAGTTCCAAAACAACTTCATATAGGCCAGCATTTCCTACCGATGAATATTTTGGCACACATGATACTTCCAAGACATCACATCATCGACCGGCCCATAACGTCTCTCCAGTTATGTTTCAGACTGACCTAGGGTTTAGTTACGATCAGTTTGTAGGTAGCAGTTCTGGACAAGTGAGTCATGATTTTCATAGTGGATACCCATCATCAATTTATGAGGCAGGGCCATCAAAGGTAACTTATGATTTTCACAGTGACTACCCTTTATTGACTTATGGGGCAGGGCCATCACAGGTGACTAATGATTTTCATAGTGGCTACCGTTCATCGACTTATGCGCTAAGGCCATCATAGGTGAGACATGATTTTCACAGTGACTACCCTTCATCGAGTTATGGGGTAGGGCCATCATAAGTTCATGAGGACGATAAAGAATTGGCAACAGTGAGTGATGAGGACGAGTAGGCGGAGGTGGGTGTTAACAGAGAACAAAGTGGTCAGGACCAGCAGCAAGATTTGGGGGTTCATAAAGGATTGAGAACCCGAAGGGCTCGAACATGTCTCACATAGGGGCGTTTAAGGCGATCATTGTTCAGGAGTTTCATTAGTATCATCTATTATAGGTGGTATTATCTATTTCTATCATCTATTATATGCGTTTTATCCCCCCAGAGACATGTTGTCGCTTTTATTTACATGTAATATGTATTGTAAGTGGTATGGCATCATTTTTTTAATGGAATGTACATCTATATACAATATAGAAAAGGAGGCCACTATCGTTGTGGTTGTGACAAGTGACTCATCTTGATTGGCTCTAAATTGTTGTTTACAAAATAAAAAATAATTATTTAGTTGTCTCTTTGGTTTACTATATATGTATTAAATTGTTTCATTGTCTTTTTGGTTAATGCATGTACTTATTTTTTTGGATTGATTACCTTTTATTCAATGTACTTATTTACTTAATGTATTTATGATGTTTGCGGCTGATTGCATTCTTTTTAGTTCATTTATTTATATATGTTAGTACATTGTTTTAATGTATTTATGTTAATACATGTTTTAGGTTCATATACATATATTGATTAATACATGAATATAAGATTCGTTGTATTATTTTGCTTTATGTATGTTATGTTCATGAACATACACTTTTTTTTTTATAATTATTTATGAACATATACTATATTCATATAAATATAGATTCATATAAATGTATAGATTAAAAAAAAAATTACTATTAATATACTATTGTATTTAGATAATACATAGTTGAACATAAATAGTTAAATAAATATACAATTAGCTTACATAAATGGTTAGATGAGTTAAACATAAATAGTTAAATAATCCACAAATAAATTACATAAAATAAACTACATAAAAAGTTAAATAAATATTATGATATTTATTTTATATGTAAAATCATTACAATAAAGTATAAGACCAAAAAAGTAAAAAAGATATATTATGCATTGATCATTGTCATTGTGATTGTGACAAGTGGCTTACTTTGAGTACCATTTTTATTACTTTTATTTTCTAATATATCTAGATTACCTTCCCTTTGTAAACAATACTTACAAAAACAAAATAAGACCTTAAAATTAAAAAAAAAAAACTTATGGGTGGCTTTTTTTTTATCTCTGTTTTTTAATTTATCTAAGTTCACTTTCTTGTGCAAATTAATAAGTAATTATTCAAAGATATTACTTCTTTTGACCTTTTAAGATTCATTCTAAAATAAAATGCATCCTTTTTTATTAAAAGGTGCAGAAATAAATTAACTATTTTTTAGTTTTCTAACTATTACTTTAAGTACATGCATTACGAAAAGTTAAGATTGTATTTACATTTAATAAGAATTCTAAGAGTCAATTGACTATTTTTTTTAATTTCATCACCTATTACATCAAATACATTCAATTTTTTTTTACTTTGACAAATAGTAAGACATGTTAGAACATCTTTAACCTAAAACCTTCAAATCTATCTTCATTTTAGCATCTTTTTTAAATTTGAAGTTTATGGGCTTCACTTTTTCATATTGTTACTCCAACCCACCAACCTTTATTTTCATTATTAATTTTTCACATCACTATTCTTTTATATAAAAAAGTTAAATATCACATATTGTAAAAAATGAATAAAAGGTATTTTACATTTAACAAAAATTAAAGTACAATAAGGAACTAATGAAAACATATAAAATGAGACTTAAATAATTAAAATTACAAGTACTAATAAGGTGGTAAGTCTGTGTCTTCATACCCACCTTCATGGTGGCTAAAGCTACTAAAATTACCATGACTAAAACCAATAGATGATCCACTTATTTGGGAATCATGAGTCTTTTTTTTAATAAATAAATAATCAATAAAATAAAAAAATTTTTAATTTCATATATAAATAATAATTTCAAGATAAATAAAAGTAAGTAAAACATAAATAATTTATTTATTCCACATATAAAAAAATTTCAAATTAAATAAATATTTGACAAAGTAAAAAAATGAAATTAATTAAAATTTTAAATTAAATATTTATTAAAATAGTATTTAAATAGTAAATAATGCATTAATAATACATTATTTAAATTTAAAACAATGATTAGTACAAAAATAGCACATAATTAATACTTTGCCCCTACATGAATAGTGAAATGAAAGAGCTTCCAAGGACCTTCAAATTTGAAGGTGACAAATGAAAGCCACCTTCATTTCTTCAAATTTTTTAAGAAATGAAGGTGGGTTGGAGGACAAAATTTAGATCATAGTTTCAAATTTAAAGATTTGAAGTTAGATTAGAGATGCTTTTAAGCATGCATCATTTAATTGTACAAACAAAATATGAGCTCATATTTTTTATAACTTTTGATACTTTATACGACCAAATATATAATTTTTGTACAAATTGAACATCTAATTTAAATACGAATTGAAAAATTCATTAGACTATCGTCTTAATTTTACCTCTAAATAAACACGTTTTTGATGCTTAAAGTAAATTGTTTCAATTATTTAAGTTATGACTGAAAATATAAGAGTAATTGATAATTTTTTTACTCTACAAAAAATATCATATATACAATAACTACTAATCAACTCTCTTTTTCATTACGCTCTTTATAAAAATAATTAATTTTTATTTTTAAAATAATTACATTTATGTTATTTATATATTCATAAAAAAAACTATATTATTTTTTGAAAACATAAACAAAACTAAATAATACAATTAAGTGAATTAATATTCAATTTACTATAAGTATATATAGATTAGTTAAATTATACAAAAACTTTAAAAATATGACCATAGAAGTTACATTATGTTTTTATTTAAAATCATTGCCGTCAAACAAGGGATCTAAGGAGATTCCAATCACGGGTCTAAAACTAGTTCATAAACAAAATTCCAGCACCTAAATACTACCAAAAATGGAATAGGCGTTCATCATTCACAGCCACCGCCCAGCCAGTTGAAGCAAATGAAATTCAAACAGACATCTGGTAACTTGCATTGATGCACCATAGCCTTACCCCATAAAATCACAATTTCATTATTATTGGGCCTATACATGATTGGAACATGTAGCTTAAAACACGCTGAACTTCTCCTGAACTATGCTCACTCCGGACAAGATCTACCAAAAAGGGGAATAATTGAGAAACATACCTACTAAATGAATCACTTCCAAAGTCGCTCAAAACCCGTAAGGCTAGCACAACTAGAGGAGTCCTGGCAGCCAACTCTTCCTTCTTCACCGAACTCAAGGGAAGAATCCAGTGAAGCTCAGGCTGATCGACTGGTTTCTGCTGGACAGATTGCAACCCCGAACAGTCCAGGTATATCTGCAAAACTTTTTCACAAACCGACACAAGTTGCGGTTCTATATTCATCTCCTCAGACAAAGATGGATTGTTCACAAGTAAATCATGGAGGAAGTTGAGATAGTTCTGGAAACACTCATTTTCAAAGTGAACCATGGGCGGGTCAGGGATCTCCAGGATAGAGCACGCTTTCTGCAGCTTCAGCAGAAGGGTTGTTTCAGAGTTCAATTGTTGGGCATGAGACGCAATAGACAAGAATATATCAAGAAGGATCTTGATGTTGCACGATGACAAGGATTGCTGGTGCATCTTGAACAGATCAGTGATTACCTGTGCCAGAAAAAAGAGAAAATGAGATTTATATAAGACACAACTAAAGGAATTTTATTAGGAACCAAAAATCTCACAAGCTTCACCCATATTATTATCAATAAGGATAGAGAAAAATACTCTCACAGTTAATTTTTTTTAATAATTATGCAGACCTTTATATAAGATGGGTACCAAGAGGGTGCTACCAACATACATTAATCACATAAAAACAAAGACCTAATTCTACTATAAATAACTCTCCACTCAAAAGTCTACAAAGTCCAAAATTTGGTTCAAAGATGTATCAATTGTACCCTAGAACCAACTACACAAAAAAAAAAAAAAAAGAGAGACAGAATGCCATTTTTTTCAATTTAAATGGAGGGGGCATCCTTTCTGTCAAAAAACCTCCTGTATCTCTCCCACCAAATTCTAGTATGTTTACAGCATTTATGCATGCATGAACACATTACTGGATGTGGATTGTGGGTTAACAAAGAGATGCACCCACGCATTGTAGAAATTCTACAAATTTCCTGGAATCAAATACTTGTTGTACATGAAAATACCCAAAATTAACCGACCCGCTTTTGTCATAACATTCATTCCAAGGTACATTTAGAAAAGGGAAAGGAAAAAGGGGAGAGAGAAGGGGACGTTAGCATCACTCTACCTGACACATAGGACAAACAGAGTTGAGAGTCTGCTAACGGGCAACGCTAATGCTAACTCCAACCAGTTACAACAATGCAAACTCTGAAAAAACAAAAGAACTGTAGTGGCCCTCTTTTTTTTTTTTTTTTTTGGTAATCTATCTATCTATATCTATATCTATATACTCATTTATTTAGATGAATGCATAATTAAAACATACATAAATTTAATGAATTTTGTTTTCATATAGTATGTCTATGTACATTAATCTACAATAAATGAACGTTTCATTTAACCGCGTGTATAGAATACATGAACTATGTATGTACATGAACCTGCAATAAATAAACTAATGAACATTTAACTGCATGTAAAAAATATAGCAACTAAAATAAATGCAGTTAACCACACAATTGAAGTAATCTCTTTATGCAAACAACAATAGAAAAAAATCTATGTAAAATCACTACAACAACATGACAAATCTAAAAATTAAAAAACAAATCTTGTGCATTGGCCATTGTCACTCTGATTCTGACAAGTGGTTCACTTTGATAGGCACTTTTTTTTTTAATTTATCTAGGTTATCTTCTATATGCAAATTAAAAAGTAATTATCGAAAAATATTACTTCTTTAGACCTTTTAAAATTCATGTTAAAAGAATGCATCCTCATTAATGCATCCTCGTTAAATAACAATTGTAAAAAGTCAAATTTAATATAAGAATTCTAAAAGCCAATTAAACATTTTCTTAGCTTCCTCAACTATTACATGTCGTTATGTATTGTATTCATCAAATTCAGATGGAAAGCATCTTCACATTTCTTCAATTATTTTAATTGTATGTAAATATGCGTTATTGATGATCTTAATACTTCACTAAAAAGATCATATATAATGATTGATGAATTAAAAATAACTACAAATTAGCACTTTCTCATTACTCTCTTTGTACATATAATTAATTTTTATTTCTAAAAAAATTACCTTTATGTCCTTTAGATATGTCATGGAAATTTCTATCATTCTTACAATACAGAAATAAAAATAGTTAAACTATTAAGTATACTAATATTCAATTTACCATAAGCATGTACGGATAGACAAATAAACAATATATTTAATTAAATTGTATAAAAAATTAAAAACCTGCCCAAAAAAATTATATTTAGGTTATATTTGAAATCATTGTCATTAAAGAATGAACCCAATAAAGTTCCCCAAACTAGTATACAGAAGTCAAAATTCTTCACTCAATTTTTTTCCATCCCAAGTAAAACTCTATTGATTTACACATCCTGTAAAAGATTGGAATTTATAGTCAATTTACAGCAATAGCCAAATATTAAAATCAACATTAAACCATATTAACTAGATCGATGGCCATATCTACAAGATCTTTGCCAATTTTCTAATGCAATAATTTAAAAAATTTATTGGACTAACTTTTCATCCTGAATTTTTTATCTGGGCAAAATGTGGTCTCCTGAAGCCTAATCCACTGAAGATAAACATTCACACTTGAACGATACAGGAACATGGAAGGTTGTGATAATAATTTGGGATACCAGCAGAATTTTCCCCTAGAACAATGTCCCCGCTCCTGATATGGGATACATAGATCAAGACACAGTGGAAGTGGTCTCCTGAAGCCTAATCCACTGAAGATATATGGAGATTACAAGGTAATACTTTTGGTTTGGCTTGGTATATATTCCATAATACTTGGAGTCATTTAGTAATGAGGAATGCAATACATAATATATACATATGTATATGTATCAGTATGTAGACATGTGTACAGAGAGAGAGAGAGAGAGAGAGAGAGAGAGAGAGAGAGAACCTGTATAATGAGAAGCTGTGAGGCTATATGACTCTTCATTCTTGAAACAACATAAGCCACTGTTTGCAGATCATCTTCAGAATCATCATTGGTCAATCCATGATCAGAATACATTTCCAAATCCTTAAAGGAATGAGCAATGTCAGGGACCTCGATTCCATCCATGGTTCTCACAAGCTTCAAAAATCCTGGCAGAGAAGAAGTAACTGCCGCTTCCAAAGCAAGAAAGACATCTCCCCATTCATCTTCTGAAAGTCTGCCTCCCAAGTCACCTGCCAGACGCATCAATGCAGCTACCCCTGTGCTCGCAGGGCCTTGACCAGGACTTCTTATGAAATTTGCCAGTATTGATACCACTCCAGGTAGTTGAGACCGCAGCACGTTGAAGAAACTGACAAATAGGTCTACTAGACACTGAACTGCCACTGCAGAAGTTTCAGAATCCAACATACTTCCCTCAGGATGAGGAGATCTGGAAGCTAGTGAAGATTGGTCATCACTGATTTGTGTTTCTTTCTTATCATGCACACAATTGAATATGGGGTAGACAACAGAATTGAAAACACTGTTCCAGAATGGGCGTGAAAAAAGAAGACCGTGATCCTTCAAAATATTGAAGAGCACTTCCAAAGCACCCTTTCTGACAGCTGATCTTGGATCGGATGTCAGTTTTGATAACCCTGGGACAACATCCAACTTATCAGCACATAAAAACATAATACTGTTTGTGAGGTCATAAAGCCCACCCACAGAGAAGACATAGTGTAAATTAAAATGCCATTGATCAAAGGTAAAGTTCTCTCATATAATCTTTCTAGAAGAAAACTGTCTTGCCAGGAATTTGAAGATGAAAGCAAGTTACCTGTGAGCAAAGGAACCCAAAAGGATACATGATCATCTTTATCTGTGAAAGTTTGTCCATCTGAAGAGTCATCATTTCCTACTGGAACAGACGAATCATCAATCTTGCTCCTCTCGTTACAAACAAGTCCCCCATCTGCAAGTTTGACAGCACAGAACCGCAGAAAAGCAATGGCATTGAGGCTAACATCACTGTTAAATCTACTGTTTGTGAAGGTGATGAGGCATCTAACACAATCAGTAAAGGTCACTGTCTCTGTCTCTGTTATATAAGGGAAATATTCTCGTACTATCTTTTCCATGGTTTCGAAGGCCAACAAGACTATGTTCTTCCTTTCATCAGCTGCAGCAGCTGTAAAAACCTGGCAGAAGAAAAGTGACATGAGAAGCAAAATATTTGCAGGGGCCAGATCAGAAACTTCCCAAGCATCCATGCATTACAAATAGAGACAATTTGAGAAGTAGATTTTGAATAGAAGGCACTGGTTACATATATTACAATGCCTCAACCTCTTGTGAAGGGTACAAGGCCATTACATCATAACAGCGTCAGCACATAGTAGAAACAATTTTTAGATTTTGGGGAAGTGGCTGACACTTCTCAAACTCTCCTGAATATGATATGGTTTTACATACGAATTGCTAAATACAAGGGTACTGCATCACAGGGTATGGACCAACAGCACAGTGTAGCAAAAAGCATTATAAGCATTTAAAAAAGGATATCTAGATACTTGAGCCATTCTCACAAACTGGAAAAAAGTGAGGTACAATGATGATTTCATAGAGTGGGGGAAAAGGAGAAGAAAGCACAGAGATGATGAGTAATCAAAATCAGTGTCTGTATCACAAACATGCATGCAAGAATGGAGGATGCATTTGCAAACACCAAAACCAACAATAAACATCCTTGTTGTGTCAATTTCCTACTTTTCCAAATATGTCATGTAGCCATGTCCATACCGCATCCATCTATGTGCAACATAATCAATACCAACTATGTAGAATGGTATAGAATTGGTATTTGTGTCATAACGATGTTGGGTGTAGTCATCTTTTCAAGAACACTCTACATGCAACAAACGACTATAAGAATTAGTGGGTGGCATATTGTGAGAGTCTAAAAGCAGAATCAGCAACACAGTAAATATAATGTTGAAGGCCATCCTAATAGTCCAAAACAAATACAATTAAAGGACAAAACACAATGAAGAGTCTTGAAACTTCTACAAGGATCTTGGTTGAACTTCCATGACACCAACCTTTTCTTGGTCTATGTTCTAATTGATGACTTTTTTTTTGGTTGAGGGAGGAGGGGAGGAGCAGCTGGTTCCCCAACCCAAAGCCCGCCCGCCCCCCCCCCCCAAAAAAAAATCTCAATCTTCCAAAATTATGATACCATGGTTTTGCTTCAAGGTTTATACGGAGTTTTCTTGGGTCCAAGAGCAAAATTTCAATTGTAAACTTGTTTTCATTTGTTTCATGTTAAAAGAGAATTATAGTAAGAAAATGTTACCGAGTTAATGTATGTTCACTTTCTTTTTCTTTGCAGATTTTGTAGAGGTAAATCAAGTTTCAGAGCCTGAAAGAGTGATCGAGACTTTGCAGCTATTTCCATTGAACTCATTTAATGAATCAGAGTCTGAGAAATTGAGGATGTTTGCAAATGAATGCAAGGTTGAGACTAGGCCATTCTCATACAATGTTGGGGCTGAAATGGATCATCTGCCTTTGGATCTGCGTTTAACCTTCTTCTAAACAACCTTTGAATCTCAGAAATCTCTGAGTTATTGTTGTGATGATCCGCAGAGCTTTTAGGTTTAGAAATATTAGGAGGTAAAAAAAAAAAAAGAAAAGAAAAGAAAGGCAGACATTTCATAAATTGTATGTTGTAAAAATGCACATAGCTCTAGAAATTGAACTAGTGGGGTTGAAAGTTTAATAATTTGCATAGAACATATAAAAGACTTTTTTTTTGGTTGTATCCCATGGTGTCCGTATCCTCATTATCTGAAAATTGCAGTCCCATGTCCGTACCCATGTCATGACCATATACATGTCCATAACCGTGCTTATCAAACAGTAAGATGTAAATTGACTCCATTTTCCCCCTAGTTTCAAGAGAGGGGGGTGAGGGGAGGGGGGTGGTGAAATTTCAAAAAACATGGCCAAATTATTTCTGTTCAACTATATATTCACTTCAGTCAGGCACCAAGTAAGGATATGGACCTTCTAGCCGTCAGTGCAATGTTAGTTAACTTTGAACCATGCACGAGAGCAAATTAGACATTGGAAGAGATTTACATACCAAAAAAACACTCTTCCAGCCAGATTTTACATTACTGACACGGCTGAGGACCATCTGTGAAAGACACCGAACTACTAGTTCCCTGATTTCAGCAGAGCAGCTTTTCTGCATGACAATCACAAATGGTCTCAAAAATTCATTTTGGAAATTGTAATTCGCCAACTCTTCTCGCTCTAAGAATTTCATAGCAAGTTGCCGCAATGAATCCATGACAAAAATTGCAACCGAAAGATTTTCTGACAAGCCAACGGACACAAAGAAATCTGAAAGAACACTCCATATACGAGACCACACCAATCTGATTCGGCTCATGTTATAATGCCTGCAAAAGAGAAAACATAGTTTGATTGCACATTTCACCCCATATCTCCTGGACTTTTCTGTTCATAGAATGCAGCAGAGGGCATTTTCAGGAAATTTACAAACATCATGTTTTATAGCAATTAGAGATATTGGAGACAGAACCCAAGGAGATAAGAGACTAGAATCTTACGCAACTTCGACTATTTTTGTGAGACTGAACACACGAGGATCTGTTGGAGACTGCAATTCCAACATGGAAACTTTGCAAAGGGCCTTCACAAAAGCTACTATTGCCTCACTGTTCAACCTTTGGCTATGAGCAAATATGTGGTTCAGCTCAAAATTCCCAATTTGCTCAAGTAGATTCAAGTTTGAAATGAAGTTACTCATCTGTTCTGGGGTTACCAGCCCTGAGGGATTGACTCCAGTAGTGGTGCTGTCATATGAACCTCCTCGAACAACAGCTGCCACCGCTGGATTTTGGAGAGTTCCTTTTCTCTTTAAAGATGGAAAGCCAGTGGACTTCACTGATTTTTCATCAGCTTCAGCGTTAGATACCATAAAAAAGGATGCATCAGATGGTGCGCCCTCTCCTAACAATTGTAGATGCTCAAATCGAGAAAGACATGTTAAAATGTGCTCCCAGGCTTCCTGAAGATAATTCCCATCTTCAATGGCAATTGCTATTATTGCCTGCCAAAAGTGAAATATATTGATGAAAGTGTTCTAACAGGCTGGAGCATAAGAAATTGCCTAGAAAACACACGTATCATGCATTTGATGATAAGAAACTTCATTGCAATATTCCGCACCGGACCCTAGGAAAAGTGTGCTTCAATGGATAATCTGACCACCATGATATCACTTTTCTATATGAACTGAGATAGATGGCCAATAATCACGAAGATAGCACTAAGATATGATGCAGGATGATTGAATGAGCTCCCACTGTAGTAAATAGGGAGGGAGATTTCACGTGGACATTCTCCACGAGCATTTCTAAATGTTCCAGTGGAGTACCTTCTCCCAGACAACAATAAAATTCATTCTTCTTGATGTTAAAATTTCACAATACTTAATTATTCATAACGAAAGAAGAAAAAATATAAACAACAAAATAGCATAATGACCTTGACAGCATCGACATTTTTTTGCTTCATGTCTGCAGCATGGTGGAGGTAAGTGAACTTGGCAACAGTTGTTACAAAAGCATCTCTCTGGGTCTGCATACCCATCACTGCAGTAACATGCACAGCATGTCGGAAGCCTTGCAAGCATTGAAAAGTAGCAGCCTTGTCATCACTCTGGTCCAGAGTCACACTGAATGCAGCGAGCATTGGACCCCAGCAAACCTCCACCATAAACCTCAATATAGCTGCATCTGCAACAGAATAGAAAACAGACCTGCAACACCACATGAGATCAATTTTGTTATCCTCTTCTCTTGAAGGAGGTTACAAAAAGGGTGCACAGAGAGGGACAATACTAAAGGTCAAAGCAATATATCATGACATTTAGCACGGCAAGAAAATACATGCACAAAAGGAAAAGTCATGCTTATCCAATTATAACAAATAGTTGAGAAAAAAGGTCTCCTAGAACATTATATGACTAAAAATCCCCCCTCTCCCCCAAAAAAAAAACCATAAAAAAAAGAGCATTGTCACAATATAGATCCTTAAAATAATCTTCTTTTTTCATATATGAGAAATCAGTATACACAACCCCGTATACAAGTACATCTCAAATAATTCAGAAAATATGAACAAGTTACGACAAATTTCAACTTCAGAAGTTTTATATCTTACTCTGATTTTCCCGATTTTGCCTTAAATTGCTCTTGAATGTGTCTAATAAGAAACCCATTCGCACCCAACGGTTTTTCTTCCGTCTGCTTAAACACTAGATTGAGGATACCGTCCAAGCCCAATAGTTTATTGAGACCGTTTGCCTGCTTGCTCTGAGGTGCAGAAGAATCAGCATTCATCTTAATCTCATTTTTTACAATTTGATCATACAGAGCACCCAAATATTCCTCAGGTAAATCCTTGCCGTCATCAATCCCTCGGTTATTCCGGATGAAATCAGCCTTGGTCATCTTAATATGGCAAAATGCGACACAGAATGAAGTCAGAACAGAATGAAAAATGAATTCTACATTTGACAGTACTCCATACAAATTCCGAACTTCCCAGTTTGCAATGTTAATCCAATTGTGAATATCGGATATGGAAAGGAAATGTTCACAAAAATTACTCACATACAAAATGATAAATGTATGCCTAATGCAGCAAGATATCAAAAGAAAGTAAAGATGATTTGAAAATCAATACTTATTCCTCAATAAGCTACCCTGTTTTTTCAGTTATAATAAAGAAATAACAAAGCCAGAAAAAGAAAATGAATGGGCCTTAAGCCCTCCTTTGCACCAAAAAGAAAAGAGAAAAGAAAAATGAGTACTTCAAAGATCATAACAGAAAATGCTACGCAAGAGATAATGCATCCGAATGACAAAAGATGTCGAAGACAAATGGAGACGATTTTAGCAAGCTCACCTTATCTTTTACCATGCTATTATGGGCATCTGTGTTGAGCATTATCACAGAGTAAGCAAGAACATAAGCAGTGTCCGCGCTTGTGAATGAATTTGGATTGCATTTACAATAGCGTTCAGCAAACTTTTCCATAATGCGGTCAATTTTCTGTGCTTCTCCTGGTAACCTAAAGCCCCTTAGGAAGAACCTAATTGCTTCGCCAAAATCCCTTCCTTCAAAGATAAAGGAATCTACGTAAGCATGCATAACTTTCAAAGGAAACTCCTCCCTCTCACCCAAATAGTCACCAATAATAGTTTCATTGAGGCCAGCAGTATTCTTCAGAAAACAAGCCACTGCTTCAGGAGAACTGCCAATTTTTTTGGTGCTTACTAAAAAGTCAATTCCCTTGGAAGGTTTTCTGTTGAACAGAGAGACACCTTTCTGCAAATAAACAGTAAAGTTGTCACCAAAGTTAAGCCAACTTCCAGGTTGAGACAAAATAATATAAACCGAAGAAAGGAGATAATTTGATAGCACATTAAGCACTCCAGACTGATAACAATTTCTCTTGTGCCTCACTCGCCAACCATCTTCCAGTGGGCGGGTACAGTGTGAATCCAGACAAATAACTAGCATTATAAAATGATACAGAAGTAAACATATTTTTAACCTGGAGCTCTATTTTGTAAGCTCGACGTTGTTCAAGGGTTGCAGCATCTGAGAATTCAGAATTTACTTCTTGATGCATCTCATAGTCAGGGCCGGTTCCTTGTTCTCCATTATAGACTGTATAATTTTCTGTTGAACTGTCATCAGAGCTCTTTGGCGGGTAAAAGTCTCCTATTCTCAACTGTTGGTCCATCCAAGTTCCCATTGACTTGATGATTCTAACCAAGCACTTCACTGATTCAAGCCGAAATGTAATATCCTGGGCTGGAGACAAAGTGGTAGTTGAACCAGAAGGTGGACCTAGAGCAGTCTTCAGAAGGCCATTGACAGTCCTGCAAATATCTGATGGAATTAAAACGGTTTTAATACAATTGACTAAACCACCATGCCAAAATGAATGATAATTAACTGGACAAACAACATAACACTGGACAGAGAGAAAGAGAGACAAAGGGCCCAAAAGTGATAAATAACTTCAACAAAATGAACAGACGACAGACAAGAAGTGGAAACAAAAGAAAGAATGTCAGCATTTGTAGCATATGGGCAATCGGAAAATCTTGGGTGGTGATAAATTCTCCACTCTAGCCCTAAGTATGAAAGCATACATCGTAAAGAAGAAATCAGGATTTAATAGAGCTTCGCACAGAGCTCAAAACATTCTGCATCCAAGGCCCCACATTGGGGCGCACTGTTCAGCACCATGGATTATCCCGCCCCCACCCCCCACCCCCCCACCCCTTTCTTTTTCCTCTCTGTCTCTGTGTGCATGGGGGGTTGGGGGAGTAGAAACACAAATCATTGAGGAAATGAGAAGAGAAAACAACAATAACTTTAGAGCAACCAGCAAGTAAAGAACAATAAGCAGGGGCTAGGTTAGTTTTGTTGAAAAAAAAAAAAAAAAAAAAAAACCAGTTTCAGTTCTATTTTATTTTAGGTGGTCGCATTCCAAAGTTCAAGCCCCTTCTATTTTATTTTGACTCGATTCATATAATATGAAACATTTTGTTGCCAACCAATTGGTGGACTTCTCCTATGTTGCATGGACTCTTCTAAATTTGTGAAATATTCATATCGGACACTCAACACTCAAATAAGAGTATGGGATGTGTGTTTGATATGGCTGGTTGGACATGCATCCAACAAGTATAAGTAATTGAGTTTACTGTAAAACTACGCATAAGACTTCCATTTTATACATAAAATGTTATATTTTAGTTTGTAAAAACAATTTTATCTTAAGAAGGTAAAACAAGTATTTAAGAAATATGAAACCTAGTTGTGTCTGAGTATCCTTGGACATGAAAATTAGATGAATCCAACACTTAGACACATACACCCACATGCACCTGTACTTGAGTCTGTAACGTAGGACTTCCCCACTCAATTTCATGGTAACTCAATAATAAAGGGGCTTAAGTTCACAAACATATCAATTTGGACGGTAGAAACAACTGAGTCCATATAAACCATCACCAAACTTCCAAATGAGTTAAATACTAGACCTGCAAACATGTAATTTTCTAAGTAAGAATTCAAGCAAGCTTCTTCTGAAACTTGCCAAAAGGTTCTCCTAAAGACTCTAGTTTTTCTTTCTTATTTATTTATATACATAAACATACTATAGTTCCAGTATTTTTCGTGCCACAATAATTCGAAATAGAGAATCTACATCAAAGAGAGGTCTAACTGTTGGAATATAGTATTTATTGTTATCTGATGCATGACAGTCGGTAACTTGTAAACAAATGCCTGCATAACAGTTCCAACGCTACGCCTTGAACCGGTCAGTCATCTCTCCTACATAATGAGTATGACTCAATAACCGAGTGAGTAGCGAATGATTCCTATTTAATTATTGGATAGGTACAGCAGTCGTGATTGGCTTTGGGTTAGTTAGTTTCAGATCAATTCACGCTTTCGAGTTTCGAGCATTGAGCAGAGCTAGAGCCTATTCCAGGACCGGAATGGCGGTTACATTATTATATGTTCCTTTATTTTTTTCTCGTGAAGCGATTTCAGCTTAAGGGAAGGTTACTTGACTAGTTTTTGGATCTAACAATAAGCACACATTCAGAAAATTCAGTGTTACCAAAATGAGAGATAAATTAGTGATTTTACAAGAAACAATAGAATAAGGAATACATGCATTTGTGCAAAGTTAGAAATCACACCCAATAGAGATTAACTGAAATAAACTTGCTTGAGCGTCTTGGCCATGTGCAACTAGACCAAATATATGTGTTGGTACGAAGAAGTGATGTGATAAATGTAAAAGGTGGCCAAAAGACAAGATGAAGGCCATGAAAGACATAGGTTGAGGAGGTGAAAGTACATAACTGCTCTAAAATAATTTGTAAACTATTCCACAAGCTATTCACTCAGCAGGGAGAAAATATTTCAATTTGATAGACTCATCTTTACATGGAAGGGAGGCAAAAATACCATAGCCCACAAGCTATGTTACATGTACTCTTCTTATGTGTGAAGTACTAGTTCAAACACTCGACACTTGGGTAAGTGGATGGAATGCGTCCAAAATGTGCAGTTGGACATTCACCCAACAAGCATGCCTAGTAATTCGAATATAACTATGCACAAATCTCCCATGTTAGCATAGAATGTCTCTGTCACCTCATAAGCATTAGTTTACCGTATGAAATAAAATAAGAATATTAAGCACTATAAGTATTTTGACATATTGCTGTCCAAATATTCCTACACCCAACACTTAGACACAAACCTACACCCGATACCCGTACTTAAGTTCATGGAACATAGTTCACAAGCTTATGAGAGAGGCCTACCTAAATTAGATTCAAGACAAGGGAAGTAGAGCAATTTGATAGAAACCCTCAATTACCTTTCAAAGATGTTTGGAGCATCCACATCACAGTCATAATTGACAAAAAGATCAACAATAACCTGTGAATCTTGAGAGATCTTCTCCAGTAAATTGAGGACGGTCATCTTCTGCAAGAAACTAGGCTGAAGCACATTCTCAAGCACACGGAGGATGAGCATGGGGAAGAAAATTCCAATTTCTGCTTTCAATGCAGATCTGAATTTTGACAATAAGCTCTTGAAAATAGAACAGAGAAGTTGGAAAATAGTCATAACTGACAGTGCACTGTTTTTTAACAACGACAAGCAGAGGTACTGCTTGATAGCATTAAGAAACCTGAACCAAGGATAACCGAAATGTTAGACTTCTTAATTCAAATGAGAGAAAAGTGAGACTCTTCATGTGATCAATCAAAAGCAGGGAATAAAAGCACCATGGTTTATCGACACTAACAACAATAACAGAAAAATGACTGGTTTGCCAGACAAGTAGAGGAAACAAACTACAAACACCCAATACACATTGCCAAGCAGGAATTCCATATTAAGAATCAAAGATCAAAAAACATGATTTATGGTCAATAGTATCCCAAGTATTTTCCTCTTTTTTTTCTCCTCCCCTTGGTCTGACAAATAAAGATACCACCTTATAGCTTAAAAGGAGATAAAGCACTTGACATCAAAGAAGGATCTCATATAATTTAACTAGATATCCAATTAATAGCTGGAACTTTTGCACTCAGCAGACAGCAGGTCAATATTTGAGGATGCTCATATAGATTTCTTAAAAGTTACTCTGCTTTTCCTGATAGGGGATACTTATTTATTCAGAATTAAATACTAAAAACATTAATTCCCAACATACCATATATTACACTTACCATTTCTAGATAAACCAAACAACCACTGGCATAACTTTTTTTTTTTTTTTTTTGGATAAGTAAAGAAAATTTATTGAACAAAACACCAAAAAAGGGGTGTCACCTAAGTACACAAGAAGTATACCCAAAACCCTAACGACTCCCCTTAAATTAAGATCCCCTATAAAATCTAACAAAGCAAAAGAAGACTTACAAAACTTTCCTATAGCCAAAAAGCAAAATTATGCAATAAAGATCCCTTATGCCTATGAACTAGTAAAATAGAATTCTCAAAGTTCTCCAATTTTGTTCTTTCCAAATGCACCACATAACACACAAAGGAGCCACCTTCCACGCCTTCTTTCTAGAGCGATCCTTGCAACCTGAACACCAAATTTCACATAAAGCAACAACCGAAACAGGCATAACCCAACTGATACCAAACACTGAAAATAGCATGCTCCAAAGTTGTCATGCCACATTACAATGAATAAGCAAATGATCTACTATTACCACTGGCATAACTATACTGCATTAACCATATTCACCTTTTCTTTTCCTTTTTTTTTTTATTTTTTATAAGCAAATATGTATCACAAGGCACCAAAAGTGGGCGCAGCCTTGTGCACACGAAGTATAGATGAAGACAAAACTCTAAATAGCACCTATGTAAATAAAGGGAAATACAAATTCCCAAATCCTCCCCAAAAAAGAATATAAAAGAAAAAGAAAATCCTCCCTTAGCCAAAAATAGGAGACAAACACCATTCATATAAATAAGACACTCCACACTATAAAAGATTTCGTATTCCTCTCCCTCCGTAAACACCGCAACAAACATGATGAGGCAGCCTCCCAAGCTTTCCTGTCACCACCCCCTGGGCAACACCTGCTCCAAGAAAAGAAAAGAAAAACTCCCGCAGTGATTATCAAGTTGAAATCTGTTTTATAATAAACATCTTTTTGTAGGGATATCCCCGCGAAATTTGGAGAGCTTTTTGTTTCGTGGAGTTTTAGGATTTTCATTTGTAATTGTTATGCATGTCTCACATGCTGGCTTTTTCCCTTCTTCAAAGATTGTTTATTCATCACAAAGATAATAATATAGAAATTATGAAAAGTGATCAAATAGTGAAAGTTCAGATTCTTAATTTAGCAAGTTGATTGATTTGTGGATTAATTGGCCTGTGCTCCAATATCCATGTGCATAATATTATTAGATCATACATTTCCATTTAGGAAAACTAGAATGTCAAACTGTCAACACTTTCTAAGTAGGTACAATACAGCAATAGTTTAGAACCCAAGGTTTTAATGGTAAGCACAACTGATAAGGGATAAATGGAAGAGATGAATGCTAGAACTATAATAATAATAATAATAATAATAAAACTAACCATTTCTTTATCTAGGTTTATTAATCTGCAAAGAGGGGCAAAACGAGGAGGGCATTACCAACAGGGTTAAAATGGGAAAAATGAGTGTGCTTCTAAAGTAATATACAATCAACAAACACTCATCAAAGTGAAATAGAAATATTAAAGGATGGATTTAAGCAGTGCCGGCTCCAGGAGTTTTTGTTGATGGGGTCATGCAAAAATCTTAACACTAATATTAAAATCACAAATTTAGAACTACAATACCATAGATTTAGAATTTTTATTTAAAAAAAATTACATTTAGAATTACAATGCGCTTTGTATGTAATTGCAATTCATTGAATTACAATAACATGGATATATCAATAAAAATAAAAATAAAAAGGGTATAATTACATTAAGAGAAAAAGAAAATGGAAATATTTGAAAGGAGAAATTTAAAAAAAAAAAAAAAAAAGAAAGAGAGCCTATCAACAAAGAGCACATAACATCTAAATATATACATATATACATAACATGAAAGTGCATAGAACATCTAAATTTATACATGCATACATAATAGGAAAGCATATAATACAAGAGCACTTAATAGAAAAGCATAGAAACTAGAGCACTACTAGTAACAGAATCCATGCCACACCATTTGAAGTTGAAGTCCATCCAGTGTATTCTCGCATAATTTTGTAGCTAGAACTCATGAAAGTATAAAGCATGCATGCCCTCGCTTTAAAAGACAGAAACAGTATTCAAAACAAAATGATGTTTAATCAAAAACCTAGCTTTAGGCCATTGAGCAAGGATGCTTTCCTTCAAGGTTGAAACACTTGAAGCAGCATGAAAGCTTTTGGGGCAATAAACCAGATCTCCAACTGATCTTGCCCTTTAGACAGTGAAGAAAGTTGGTGGGGTGGTAAGGTGAACAAGTCAGTGACATCAATTATTTGGGATAAGCAGCTTTTTTTTCCCCTAAAAGTTTAGATAATATTAATTTTTTTAAAAGCTAATGGGGTCACCTAACCCCACGAGTTCTTCCTAGAGCCACCCATGGCTGTAAGATCAGACACCCTGGTGTTTCATACTCTTCAGCCTATTCACAGCTTCTTTCTTCAGCAATAATGTTTGTATTTCCATAGTCACAATATTGCAAGAAGCAAGGAGTGGAACCAGAAATTTGTTTCTAGGGGTGCCAAACTTAAAACACAAATTTTCACTTATTGATATACTAGCATATTTGTTGAAATTGTTTTTGCACATAATTCTAAGTTCAAGCGTGAAAAATATATTAGCATGCAAGACTAAATTTCTACAAGAAAAATAAAATGAACTTCTATTCAACCTTAGCAAAATGTGAAAAAGACAAATTAATTGTTTCCTAAAACATTTCAACAGAATCATTTACTAAAGTAGAGTTCGATGTTCTATTAAATCCTGAAAGTCATCCATGATTTATTCAATATTAATTTTCATGCCAATTTCATTTTCAATGAATATATTTATGTTCATGCTCTGGAACCAATTTTAACTACTATATACAATGTATTTCTATGTTTGTATATGCATCTATTTCATGGATAAGCCCCACTCATTGGATTGGTCACATTAAAACTCCACTTCCTTATTATTTTATTAGGTTAGGACATACAAAAAAAGAAGTAGGATCCAAGTCCACTTCACACAACTTTCGATATTTTATTGGGTTAAGGCTTTAAGAAAAGCTTTTACTTGTTGAGGCTGGTAAAATAGATAATTGTTAGGACATTATATATATATATATATATGAGGGCTACACAAAAGCTGGAGGTGCCATGGCAAATATCAAATAGTTCTGCCCCTCTGAGGAAGCCCAGTGACAAACCAACAATGACAGTTAAAAAGCAGCAGCAGATGCACGATGAAAATAAATAAATAATAAAGTTAAGCAGCAACAACCGGAACATGAAATCTGAAATAAAGAAATCAAATATGAAATGGTAACTGGGTAATGGCTGAAGTTGAGAAATTTCGATATGTGTTTCCAAACCATTTACCTCTCATCTGTGCGCCAAATTGGACTTGCATTGTCCATGGTTACCTTTAGCAGCTCCAGAGACAATATCTTCCCTCTCAAAAGGATATGATCATCGGGGTGTTCTTGTGACGAGAACTTCATCGATAGTTTACACAAATTTTTGAAAAGCATAAATCCATCCTCCCTAATCTTTGTGCCACTACTGCAATCAGCCCCATCAATAGACTCCCCGTTGCCCAATTCAACTTTTCCATCCGTTTTAGGAACGGAAAAATTCCCATTTTGTGATAATGGTTTTGAGTCGGAAACCCCTTCATTTACTTCCACAACCTCGTTAACGTAGTTCTGAACAAATTGTACTGAACTCCCTTCATTCAAGCTCCTATCAGTAAACTCCAAGAGCTCCGCAACAGATACGGTTCGGAAGTTAACCAGCATTGAGTCCTCCTCGACCCTGGTGAAAACAATAATCATCATTTGTGCGAGAACCGACTTCGCACAGATCTGATTGGTCCCGTTCAAGCCACCAAGATACACATTATAACAGGTCCTAACAATGTGCACAAGGCAATCGCCCCTGATCATGACACAGGGAGATCGGACGGCGGAAAGCAACACTTTGAGCACGCCGAGCTCGATGGCCTCATCGCCAAGACCGCTGCACTTGCAGACCGAGTCGACAAGGCGGAAAATGAGGGAGGGAGGTAGGTTGCTGGCATCTGGACGATCGATTTCGCAGCGTATGAGGGCGAAGGAGAATAATCTGAAGATGCAGTCGAGGGCAGGCTCGACAACCTTGGGGGAGGCGGAATCGAGGGCGAGGATGAGGGGTTGAAGGACAAATTCGGCATCGGAGGGGCTGGAGAGGCCGTACAGGGGGGAGCAGGAGGCCGGATCGGAGGAGTCGGAGAGGGTTTCGAGCTTGTCAAGTGCGGATTTGCAGGAAGCGACGAGCTGGGAGTGCTTTCTCCAGGCTACGTTCTTGATGATCTTGTCCAGTGAAGGCCCCAGAACCCACCCACACCTGGAAGGCCCCCCTAGGGTTTGCGAACCTGACATCTTACTACAATTGGAGGAGGAGGAGGAGGAGGAGGAGGAGGAGGCTGATAATAATAATAATATAAAGTAAATTATGAATTGGGAGATCTAATTCTTATCGAATGCATGGAGGTACCAGAGAGGAGATCCAAGATGGTCACGTCATGAGAATGAATTGCAAAACGAATTGAGAGAGAGAGAGAGAGGTACCTCTCCTTCGTCGCCGTCCTCTCAGTAACAAGAGGCAATTTGGTTGTTCGCCTGAGGCGACAAATGCGTGGTCGGGTGTCGATTAGATTGCTATTCTTATTCCATTCTATTACACCATTCAGGCTAAAATTTGAATGCTTATTGGGAACTTTGTCGTCCTTTTACATTGTGGTTGATCAGTTTCTATCGTTGTACTTTGTACGTATGTATTGTCGTCTGATGATCTAGCCCAAAATTTAAGTTTTGTCTATACAAATACAAATATAGAAAGAATAACTTAAGGAAATAAAAAGAAAAAAAGTTTGTCTATTTGTATAAATGTTTGTGATTTTCCTTTTTGATTGCTTCTTGGTTCTCCGTGTTTACCGTTCAATTCATACGTTACACAATGTGAGAACAATTTTAAAATATATAAAACAACTAAAATTTTTTGGCACATGGGAATTGATTTTGAACTTACCATAAGAGTTAATTATAAATATACTCCATAAACTATGACTCAGTATTACTACGTCTCCTAAATTTTAAAACGTAAAAAGATGACTTTCTAAACTACCAATTTATATCAATCAACACATTTTGTTAAAAATATATTAGCAATTGTGAGTCAAAATAATAAGGCCCAATACAATAAGATCGAGCCCATCTAAAAGCATACTGTCGACCTTGACCACGAGAGGCTCAAACTCACCATTACCCAGATGAAGGCCCCAACAGTGGTAAAGTTAGCTCAGATCCAACAAGGACGGAAGTCGGTTGAGCATAAGTAAGTTCATTCCTAAAAGGACTAAGACACTAAACAAATACTAAAAGTGATTAACTGCTAGGAGGAGATAGAGTACAATTCCCTATGGGATCGTAGCATTCTGAATACTATAAAAACCTCATACCACTAAGGTATAAGATATGTTCACTTGAGTTCTAACTCTCTATATTTTATTTGATCCATTGTGATTAGGTTTGCTAACTGAATCATCAAAGTGTGTTCGGCCCAAAGAGAGTCGAGTCATTCCCATTGTCTTATTCTCTTATAAATTGTTCGTGCTTGTCAATTTGGTTTGAAAGTTCAATTAGGCCTTCCTAAAAATTTCACCTACAATTGGCGTCGTCTGTGAAAATGTTTACACAACAATGAGTACCAGTTATCTCAGAGGAGGAGTGGATCCCACCGACAGGGAGCTAGAAGACAACCATGATATCCGCAATAAGGACAACACTTACCAGTCAAGTCATCATGATGATGATTTAGTGCACACTGTAGAGGGCGTTTTATCAAATCGAAGATATGATTCCTTAGTGGCAACCAGCAGGAAGGACATGAGGGTCTAGGACAAGCTCCGCAGTATGTTTGAAATCTAAACCACTGAAGGAACTACAGCAGAAACTTGAATTCATTACCATCAAGTGGCCACGTACCCAACAATCTATCTCTTCGAACAATTGAGCGGGAGCTCTGGTAGCGAGACGAAGAGATTGCCCACCTTAGATCAATGATTGAAGCTATGAGGAAAGCAATTGCCAGACGAGATGGACAAGTACCTGATAGATCCCCAGATCAGCGACAGAGAAGGAGGACGAATTTGAACAAACACGAGCCCCCTAGCCGTACGCATAATAGGAAGCTATACTTTTAGTACAAGGCACTACATGGATCAACGGGAAGATCGACAGCCTCGAAGAAATCGGACACCAGTAAGAGATCCGGTAAGGTTGAGTCAAAGTAGCAGAATTGGGACAAGTGGTTGAACGATTAGCTAGATAACTGAGATAAGCACCATAAGGCGTGGACAGCGCAGGATATAGCCAAAAGAACCTTGGACTAAATTGCTTCCACCCTCTTCACAAAAGATACTGAGACCTGCTGACTTCCCAAGAAATTCCCCCCACCAAAGTTTACACCGTATAATGGGAAGAGGGATCCTATTACCCATGTTCAGCATTACAAATAGATTATAGCACTATAGAGCAATGACAATTCACTTATGTGCCAAGTTTTCCCTTCAAGCCTAGGAAAGGTGGCCCTACGATGGTTCGACAAGCTGCAATCCAGTTCAGTATTAAGCTGGAGACAACTTACCGAGCTATTTACTAATTGGCTCTTAGAAAATAACAAATAACCCAAGGAGGTGGACTACTTGTTGACTTTACAGAAGAAAGATAATGAAGGGCTACAAGTATATGTAAAGAGATACTGGGAGGCTTATAATGAAATAGAGGACTGCAATGAGTAGTAGGCTGTTGCACAGTTTAAGATCGGCCTTAGAAGGGAACATCGGCTGAGGCAATCCCTCATAAAGAAACCAGTCACCCGGATACAGGACCTGATGCTAAGGATTGAACAGTATGCACGGGTAGAAGAAGATGTAACACAGTCGATACAAGAGAAGATCGGCGAGAAAACCAAGAAGAAAGATGGGCGTGAAAGCAAGAAGCCCAAACGTGAGGAGAAAGCAACAATTGGGGCAAAAAGGTGACAGAAGGGGTCAACACAGTCTTCAACGACCCAATTTACAAGATTTTGCCCCAAATACAAGGCAAGCCCTACTTCAAGTGGCCCCCAAAGTTAGGAGGAGACCACGCCGCTCGAAACCAGAAGAAGTTTTGTTCTTACCATAAGGAAAAGAGGCATCAGATAGAGAATTGTAAAAATCTTAAGAACCACTTGGAGAAATTGGCAAAGGCAAGACACCTTGATCAATACATCTACTGAGAGAAAACGAAGTGAGAGGTAGAGCAGACAAAGTAGGAAGCCATTCGGCAGAAGGAAGTTAGAACAGAACCTACTTGGGTGATCAATATCCTCCACGGGTCAGTAAAATCAACAACAGTAAACCCTCATAGATACTGGGCAGAGATCCAGTAAGCAGCACACCTTAGGGAGGTAATGCAGTTGGAAACTCAAAATAAAAAGGCAAAGGTCGACAGTAGTGTTGAGGCCATAACCTTCACCGATGATGACTTGACATGGGTGCAACCGCCACACACTGACATGTCGGTGGTAACGCTACGATTGGGAGATTGTGATGTGAAAAGGCTACTGGATGATCAGGGAAGCTCCTCCGAAGTCATGTACCATGACCTATTCAAAAAGCTGGGATTGAAGGATTCTGATTTACAACCATCTTTGAACCCGCTAATCGGATTCAGCTCTAGTTGCTAGGAAAGGTAACTATCTCGGTTACTGCAGGAAAAATCACTATTCAGACAGAGTTCCTAGTGGTCAATGTGCTTTCCCCCTACAATACAATCATGGGTCGGATATGGTTGTACCTCATGAAGGCCTTACCTTCGTCTTATGATCAGCTGATCTGTTTCCCAACTCTAGGAGGAATAAGTGAGATAAGAGGGGATCAAGTAGTAGCTAAGCATGCGCTACCTTACGGCATGCGCTACTGTAAGCACCCCATTTTTGCTCGCTCGACAATCTCCAGCCCGACCGGATCTAGTTTTCAAACATTACAACTCATGCGAGCTCAGGATGGCTCTTTCAAACTCCAATCCAATCAGCCAACTGTTTCTCCAGCTCACAAGGCCCAATTGAAGCTATAAATACCATCATGCCCCTAGGCATTCCAAGCAGCTTTCTGAGACCAGGCAGTCTCAAGAATCAACGCCATCCAGGTAGCTTCCCAAGATCGAGTGATCTCGGAGACCATCACCTTATCAAATTCCAGATGGTTCACTTTCACTTCTGGTGCCTACTAGCCCGCCTGTCGCGCCTAGATTTTTCGTACTCGAGGAATACACAAACAAGTGGGAAAAACACTGTACTCTCTCGTTAGAACTCACCCTCCTAGAAGAATGAGTGCGACTAGGTTTGAATTGAAAATAGATTTGAATAAAGGGCTTTTGAAAAACATTTGGAGTTACCACCTAACTTGATTAAGGTGAGTTAGGTCACCTAAAGACTAAGCACAATCCGAAGACTACACTTAGGGTTTTTGAAAACGATTTTGGAAAACATTCTCAAGAAAGGTTTTTTTTTAAGAAAACAAGTTGTTTGGCAACCTTTAGAAAACATTTAAGCCCTTTTTTTGCAAATAACTCCATTTTTGGTCTTTGAAAACAGTGATTCTAGGTTCGAAGGTTGGTTACGTGTAGGGAAGACACACTAAGCCATCACCTTACCCCGCCTTTGCGGTACCTACATGTCTATTTACCCTAGATTCACCTATGAGAGTCTTCAACTAACAAATGTTCAATCCTATCCACTTTAGAAAAAAAATGTTTAAAAAGAATGATGCATGATATGCAAGTGCAAGAAAGAGAATTGAAAATAGATTTGAAAAGAACTTGTTTTGTTTTTAGAAAGAGATTTGAAAAGATAGAATTGAAATTGGAAAATTTTGAAAATTGGAAATAGAAACTTGGAAATAGAAATTTGGAATTAGAAAAATAGATTATGGAGTTGAAAATTTGAAAAAGGTTGTGGAAATAGAGCTTGAAAAATGTTGTGGAAATAGAAACTTGAAAAAGGTTGTGAAAATAGAAGCTTGAAAAAGGTTGTGACCGCACCTAGGAGGGTTGCCTACGTATCTTTTTGGAGGAATCAGGCTAGTCGTAGTTCGGACAAGAGTCTGATAGAAAATAAAAGGTATGATTGGAAAAATAAATTGAATTGGAATTTGGATTAGAAAATTGAGAGATTGAACTTTGATTGAAAGATTTGAAAAGATTGGTTTTAGGAAACCTAGACTTAGGAAAGAGAGGATTAAGAAAGGACTTGAGATTAAGAAAGATTAGACTCAAATGTTGGACTTTGAAGATTGGAGAAAGATTGGATTGAATTTAGGAAAGATTCGAATTAGGGAAGTCTCGATTTAGGAAACTTTCAAAATAGAAAAGTAACATTTTTGGAAAGTTTCGTCTTAGGAAAATTTCAATTTAGGAAAGTGTCATTTTTGAAAAGTTTTGTTTTAGGAAAGTTTCAATTTAGAAAAGTGTTCGAATTAGGAAAGTTTTCATTTTAGGAAAGGTTTTGAAATTAGGAAGTTTTGAAAGTTAGAAAGTTTCAACTTAAGAAAGTTTCAAATTTAGAAAGTTTTGGATTTGGAAAGATTTGAGATTTAAGAAGTTTAGAATTTTAGAAAGATTTAAATTTAAGAAATTTTGAAAAGATTTGAACTTAAGAAAGATTTGAAGATTTAGATTTGGAAAGTTAAGATTTGGAAAGGTATGGAATTTAGGGAAGGTTGGGATTAGGGAAAGTTTAGATTAAGAAAGATTTGGAAGTTTAAAGTTTAAAGAAATATTTAAAAGTGTAAGTTTTAGAAACTTAAGGTTTAGGAAAGTAGGAGATTATGAAGGATTTGAATTAGGAAAGATTTGGGTTTGGAAGGATTGAGATTCTTATTTCCTAAAACAAGGATTGGATTTTGTTTCTAAAAAGAGATGTTTTGATTTCGTTTAAAAAAACGGAGGGTAGGATCTAATTTCCTAAATGGGAAGATTGGGTTTGGTTTCTTAAAGGGAAGATTGGATTGGGCTACGTAAAGGGGAGATTGGATTTGGCATGAATTTGGAAAGATGGAGTTTTAAAAATCATAGTTTTGGGAAAACTATAGTTTCGACGTAGAAAAGAGGTTTTAGAAATATACATAGTTTTGATGTAGAAAATAAGAGGTTTTGGAAACCTAGGTTTTGAGGCCAAAATAGGGAATTGGAAACTATGTTTTCGAGGAAGAAAATTAGGGTTTCCTAATTATGGGTTCTAGGGTCTAACTTAGGCTTTAAGGGAAGAGATTTTGGAAAGTAATCGTAAAGAGGAGTTTTTAGAAAGTGAATTTGAAAAGAGAGAGTTTTTGAAAACAAATCCTAGAGAGGGACTTCTAGAAAGTGAATTTTGAAAAGAGTTGTTTAGGAAGGAAACGTAAGGAGCGTCTTTGGAGAGGGAACTTTGAGGAAAGCGTTTTTGGAAAGGAGCTTTTAGGAAAGATGTTCTTGGAAAGAGATTGTTGAAAAAGAGTTTTTGAAAAACAATTTTGGAAAAGAGATTGGAGAGAGTTTTCTAATAAGGAAACCTAGGGAGTGTTTTTAGGAAAGGAATTTTGAAGAGAATGTTTTGGAAAGGAGTTGAAAAGGAAGTTTTTGAAAGATAGATTTTTGGAAGGAGTTTTTGAAAATAACTTTGAAACGAAGAGTTTTAGGAAAGCATGTTGAAAAGGAGGGTTTTAGAAAGAGAGACTTTTGAAAAGAGAGTTTTTAGAAAGTATAAAAATGTCTCACTTTCTTAAAGCAATTCTAACCGTAAGAAGGTTAAAACCACTTTAAGAAAGAGGTTTTGAAAACAACAAGGATTTGAAAATATGAACCATATTGGTCACTTTAAATCTAACACTTTCCTAAAGCGACCCTAGCCATGGAAAGGCTAGAATCACCCTAGAATTGTGATTTTAAAAACAAATTTTGAAAAGAAGGTTTTGATGCAATTTTGAAAACAAGTTTAATGCAAGTTTTGAAAACGAGTTTGAAAACGAATTTTGGAGGAATGCAAGATAATGATATGCACAATGCAAAGAGGATTGTGAATATACAAGGTTAAAGGTTTCACCACATAATCAAGGGGGGCTGAACCTACGTGGTCTCCGGTTAGACTAAAAGAAAGCCCCCGACACGGTGACTCTCCAATAGCCTAATCCTACACATGGACAGGGAATTCCCTTGTTTTAAGCATGCAAAGAAAGGGGGGAAAAAATGGAGGATTAAAATAGAAGAAAATCCAAGTGGGTTAGGAGAGAAAAGAGAGGGAGAAGTGCAGAAACTTAAAGAGAAAGCCTACCTTGTCTTATTTATTTCACTTTGCTTTACGCGCCTTGCTTTTCTTTGGTCTTTGCTTCAGTCTTCGAGAGCTTTGTCTTAGTCTTCGAGAGCTTCGAGTTGCAGCAATCCAAGTCTTCAATGGAGGGTTGGAGGCTAGTGTATAAGTGTATAGGGGTGTGTATGAGTGTATAGGAGGCTAGGGTTTATGTATGGTGGCTAAGGTTTAGAAAACCTAAAGAAGTTAGGGTTTAGGGAGACTACGAGCTTTGTATATCGAATATTAGGGTTTTCAGACTGAGTTTGCGGACCTCCTTCAAGCTAGAAGAGGTTCTGTATTTATAGAGAGAGGAATGCATTGGCGTCTGTTGCAGTGGCGTCAGGCCAAAAATTACACTGGCGCCACTCTTAGTAGCGCCATGCCATTTTTTGGCTTGGCACCAGCCATTTAGGAAATGTTTAAGGTCGGCAAGCAACGTATCTTTAGAAGATTTGGGCGTCTGTACTACTGATTACCATGTAATTTTTAGCTTGACTTCACTGGGAGTGACTCTGGAAGGTCTGGGGATGAATTGAAGGGGTCGGGAATGACCTGAAGAGCTGAAAAAGTATAGGAACCATTAGAATAATGTCTTGGGGACAAAGGACTTGAAAAATGATGACAAGATTTGTTAGAAGGATTGACCGGGCCACTAGGGGCAAAACGGTCAATTGAAAAGAAAACTGCCGGGACAACTCAGAATGTCCCGGGAGAAGACTTAAGTTTTGGAAACATTATTTAGAATGTTCCCAAAAGCTACAGGTTTGATACCCAGAGCCGGTGTGGTCGGAAAAGGTAACCAGCCCACCAGAGGCAAAACGGTCATTTTGCACCGGGTTTGCCGGAATTGACTTGGAATAATACGGAAAGATAAATGAAGGTTGAGAATACTATAAAAAGCATTCTCGGAAGGTTATCAGTTTGATACCCAGAGCTGGTGTGGTTCCCGGGGCATTTGGATGCCTAAGGGCGAAACGGTCATTTAGTTTCAAGTGGGCTTTACAGGCCCGGGAAGAAACCAATGGACTAAATTGGAGTTCAGAAGTCGGGTTAGAGTCTAAATATGCGTGTCATGTGTGAAAATGAGCCCATTCGGGCCGGAGATTGCCGAGTGGGCAAAAATGGGGTGCTTACAGCTGCCCCTCTTTTTCTGTCTTCGTTTGTTGAAAACAGAAAATGATAAAGTAAGAGTCCTATGTTGACCGCGAGGCGATCGAAGGGACTAGAAGAATTGGAATCCAAAGAACAGTTATCTTGATTAGCTGGTCGATGCTTGGTATTTTGTCTGGTAAAATGATACTCCTCTGGGGGAGATTCATGCTCCTTGAACTGGCGCTCCATCTGGTAGAACAATGCTTCTCTGGGGAATTGACGCTTCTTGAACTAGCACTTCGTCTAGCAAAACACTGCTGCCCTGGGGAAATCCAAGGTTGACGTCTGATATTTCTTGAACCGACGCTCCGTCTGGCCAAACGCTGCTCCTCTGCGGAAATTGATGGTTGATTTATGATATTTCTTGAACCGGCACTCCGTCTGGCGAAACGCTGCTCCTCTGGGGAAGTCCAAAGTTGACGTCTGGTATATCTTGAACTGACGCTCCGTCTGGCGAAACGCTGCTCCTCTGGGGAAGTCCAAGGTTGATTTCTGATATTTCTTGAATTGGCACTCCGTTCGGCGAAACGCTGCTCCTCTGAGAAAGTCCAAAGTTGATTTTTAATATTTCTTGAACTGGCACTTCGTCTGGCAAAACGCTACTTCTCTGGGGAAGGTCTAAGGTCGATTGGGGAGGTCAAGGGTGGGCCATTGCCCCATTCCTTGCTTCTTATCGGCTAGGGAAGTCTGAATTTCCTAAGGTGTATGCTAATGTTGGAGATGTCTGAGGTTACTTGATCGCAAGATGGCTTTTTAGCTCCATTTTGTACTTTACCTTGTTCATTGTTTCCTATTTGAGAGAGAGAGAGAGACATAGAGTGAGTTTTTGTGCAAAAAATAGTTTAAAATGCCCTGCTAAAAGGGGGAATACGCGTCATACATTTTTTTGATGAATGCACATGGGATTAAATGCATCATCTAGTTTTTATGAATGCATAAGTTTATATAAGAATTGAATTGAATGCATATCCTACTTTTTTTATGAATGCACAGGTGCACGCAGAAGTGGAAATGAATGCATGTTATACTTTTGGATAATGCACATATAGGAATAGAATTAAATGCAATATCTCCCATTTTTTTTTTGGTGATAAATGCACAGATTTATGTAAGAATTGCATTAAATGCATGACCTACTTCCTTACAAATGAACAGGTTTATATAGGAATGCAGTTGAATGCATGAATAGATACAAACTACACAGGAATCTAAATGGATGTACATGTTATACATGTCATGGATACATTAGTATTACATGTATATAAGCTATTTACAAAGAATGTCCCAGGATTGCCCTAAGGCCCATACTCTCAAGATTTTGTTTTCTTTCCAGGATTCTGCCCCATTCAATTTTGTCCCATTATTATCGGGGTGTGATAGCATTTGCACCATTCTCCAGGGATCTTGACCTTTTGATTTACTATCCTATCCTTACTTTCTACAGGGTTGCTGTTTAGAGTTTTTCTGATCTCACTTGGTTTTTCTCTCTCAGATTTCCAAAATGCCACCATGGCTTGAGCGACAACTTGCATGCCCTTTGCAGAGCGATAAATAACTAAGCCCTCAATCCGAGAAGACTTCTTTTAGGACTGTAATGTAGGCTGGGTTCAGGGGTTGTAAGAAATGAAGGGATATTTTGGCTTGAAGATCTTCTTTTAGTGGGTTGTTTAAACCGAAACTATCTGAGCACACCTTGGTAGTTCTTCGAGACCAGACGTTCTCAAAGACCAACACCACCCTCACATGTAGCTTTTTAAGACCAAGCATTCTCAAAAACCAACACCACCCTACATGTAGCTCTTTGAGACCTGGCGGTCTCAGTGACCAACATAACACAGGTAGCTTTCTGAGACCGGGCTGCCTTGGGAACCAACACCTAGGCCAACACCGGCGCCTGTTAGCTCAACTCAATGAAAAATGACCAAACCTGCCCCTTGGGCCTCCAGGCACATCTTGAGAAAGTTCAAAATCCTTAAAGACGATAAGTCCACCCTTCCAAGTGATCCTAAACAGTTAGGCATACTCAACATGCCATCTTGTCCAATTTCGGTCCCATTCTGGTCAACTTCGGATAAAATGACCGTTTTGTCCCTAAACGCCCCAACGCAATACAAATCTCATCAGACAGCGAAAAACTCTTCCAAGACCATTCTCGAATAGTACGACACGCTTAACATGCTGCTCCAACCCATCCCGACCTTTCTCAACCAATCTTGGTTAAAATGACCATTTTATCCCTGGTAACCCAAACGCGCCCTGAAACTACACCAGCCTTGAATATCGAACGGCAGGTTCCATCATACACCTATGTTTAACCCAAGGTGAACCTCATGACACTAAACAATTCCGACTCAACAAAAACCCCCCTGGAGCATCTCACAGACGTTCTGCCAAGGTTGTCTTTTTTCCCGATTCCTTGGTAATAATGCACCATCAAACGACTTGAGAAATGCGTAAATTAGAGAATTCCCAAAAGCTCGTCCATAGGTTTTTTCATCAATACAGCTCGATCAAATGGATCGCTTCCCGAAGCCCCTCATCGTATGGCTCAAAAACTGTCACTTACAGTAACCTTTGGAGCGTCTGTGAGACGCTCCGCCAAGATTGACTTTTTCTCTAATTTTCTTATTATGGTGCACCGTCAAACGACTTGAGAAATGCGTAAATTAGAGAATTCCCGAAAGTATTTTCAGAGTACTTTCCATCGGTATGATCTGATCGGATAGATCACTTCCAGAAGGTCTAGAATCATGTGGCACACAAACGATTACTTTTGAACCCTTGCGAGGCGTATCACAGATACTCCGCAAAAATGTGTTTTCATGCATACTTCCTGAGATGTTATCTCACACTTTCGAGCACCTTTTAAACCTTTCGAAAACTCAAAATTTCATAAGAAACACTAGAACAACACCGTGAACGCAATCAATTTCTCTGAAACCTTCCTGGTTGGCACAATTATCGAGGCAAAATTTAAACGAACATTTTCGATGACGAAGTGTATGCTACATGCGCCTAGATTTTGATCAGATCGATCAAACTTCGCTTAGCCCTTAAGATTTAACCAATACAATGACTGCCACATGGCATTCTACCAATGGAACAGTATTGGCGCATGTGCTACATGCGCCAGGGCAATTTTTCCCCACGCGCATGTACTATATGTGCTAGGTCTCTCCAGAATTGCCTATAAATACAGGTTTCCCCTTTTGCATATTCCAGAATCGAATTTGATAGGGAAGCCTGCTAAAACTGCTCCAGAACCTCAAATTCCTATATACATGCCACACCTCAAACACTTAGGTTAGATTCCATCTCCCCTTACACTACACTTATATAGTCTTCAATGCCATAGAATACCTCATTCTAGCCCTTTCAAGCCTCTTCAAGGTTATTCAAGCTCAAGTCAAGGCATCCATGGAGGTTTGAAAGTGTTTGAAGGTAAAAGGTAGTATTCTTTTTACATTTTTGCAACCCCCACTCCTCTCTTTTCCCTCCTAGCCTACTTAGACTATTCTCTATTTTAATCCCCATCCTCTTACCCCCTTTCTTGCATGCTTGAAATAATGAAACTCTTAGTTCATGTCTAAAGAAAAGTTTGTGAGAGCCACTGTGTAGGGAACTTCTCACAAACCTACTTTAAGATGGTATGGCCTTAGAGCACCTTGCTATGTGGTGAAGCCTCTAGCCTTGTATGATTTCATGACCCTTTTGCATATAATTATCTTGTTCATGTTTTGTATGCTTGGCTTTGTATTCATTTTTCCAAAGCTTTCACTATCTCTATTTCTATGGCATTCTCAAGCTTCATAATCAAATATTTTCCTAAAGATGGTCCTAGTGTTGGTTCCTTGAACCCTAGGTTAAACCCTCAATTTCTACACCTTAGAAAACCCTCTTTAAATCTCTTGACTTCATTTTACAACCCTATATTTCATTGCCTTTCAAAATTGCATTAAAATGACTTTCAAACCCTCTTCTTCTATATTGATTTTCAAGGGCTTTACTCTCTTAAATTTTGTGGTTGAAATGGTCCCTTGGAACTCTCTCTTGAGTGGTCTCTCCATTATCTTGACCATATGAACCCTAATTCATTGGAGTTGGCTCTATTCTCTTTAAAATTGGTTTCAAAACAATTCCCTTCAAAAAGTGTTTTCAAAATTATACTCTCTTCAATTTGCATAAAAATCACTTTCTTAAACCATCATTTTCATATTAATTTTAGAAGTCTTGCTTTCTTGTATATTGAGGTTGGAATGGTTCCATGGAGTCCTCTTTGGAGTGATTTCCTTCAAATCAACCATATGGTTTTCCTTATTCTTTAGAGTGGTCTTCAACTTGTTAAAAATGGTTTTCCAAAACCCCCATCCCAAAGTCAATTTTCAAAAAGTCATTCTCTTTAATTTTCAAGTCTTTAACACCATCCATTCAATATTGATTGTCATAAGTTTTGCTCTCTTGAGTTTGTGGGTGAAATGATTCCAAAGCAACCCTCTCTTGAGCAGTTTCTAAATATTGACCATAAGACCCCAACACTGACTTGAGTGGCTTTCATAAAATAGTTTTCAAAACATACTTTCAAATTTCATGCATAAAACCATCCTCCCAAAATCACTAGGTCCAAACCCTAGTTTAAAACCATCTTTAAACCCTAGATTAACTTGACCCTAGGACAACCAAACCCTAGGTTAACCTAACCTTAGTTAGTTAACCCTAAGTCATCCAAACCCTAGGTTAACCTAACCTTAGTTAATTAACCCTAGGTCATCCAAACCATAGGTTAACCTAACCTTAATTAGCTAACCCTAGTTCACCTAAACCCTAGGTTAACCTAACCTTAATTAGTTAACCCTAGTCCACCTTAACCTTAGGTTAATCTAATCCAAGTTAGTTAAGAATAGGCCACCCTAACCCTAAGTCAATCCAACCTAGGTTAGTAGGCTTCAAGGTCTGATTCGAAGACCTCTTTTTAAATAATCTTTCAAAAACTATGTCCATAACACATTTTCAAAGGCACCTTACTCTCTTAAGATTTCAAGAATCAATTCTAAAACCTTTTCAAATATCCCCACACTCTATCTTCAAAAATGTTTCCAAGAAGTTCTCTTAAACTTGTTTCAACTAAGATGGCTAGACACTAAACATTTTTCAAAAACTATTTTAAAAAATGTTTCCAAAAACTCACAACCTGAAAGTGTCCCTAACCTTTTATGGTTAGCGATTCTAAGGAAAGGTGATACATTAAGTACAACATCTAAGGTTGTCCATATTAGGGTTCCAAATCCCTAAGTGTTTTCAAAAGTGACTTTCAAACATCACACTCTTAAAATAACCTTAACCCTTCCATGGTTAGGGTTGTTCAAAATATAAGTGAGATATTTAAGAAGGGTTCTATAACTCTAGAGTTTTACAAACCAAAGGGAAGTCTCTAGCCCTTTTTTCAAAAATGTTTTCAAGAGTCGTAACCTTAAAGGAGTTTGGCTATTCATTAACTAACCTTTCAAAGGTGATGATATATTCAACATACCTTTCATAAGATACATGAAAGCTATTTTCAAAAATCATTTCACGACAAGTTCATAAGAGTTCCTGTTACTCCAAATCCAATCTTCAAGTCCATAATCAAAATTTCAAAACTTTCAAAACTCCCTTGAGTTATGTTAAAAAACATTTCAAAGTCCCATTTCAAGAACACTTTTAAAAACCTTCAAGTTCTATTCCAAAAACACTCCAACATCCGATTTCAAATCAAAATTCTCAAGTCCTCTTTTCCAAAGACCACAAAGTGTCTTCCAACTTTTCCAAAGATCTCAAAGCGTCTTCAAATGTTCCAAAGACCCTAATGTGCCTATTTTCCATCGGGCTCTTGCCTGAACTACGAATGACCTGATTCTCGCCAAATGAGATACATAAGTAATCTAAAATGGTGTGACCATAATTCTTATTTCTTCCTAAGTTCCCCTTTCCAAAACTCTCCATCCATTCAAGATTTCTATTTCAAATTCCTTCAAAACTTTCATGTTTTCAAACATTTTTTTTTAGACTTGCATCATGCATCATGCATCATTCATCCAAAAAGTGATGACCAAATCCAATTTTCAAAATTCTAAAGTAGATACTATGTGGATAATGGTAACCGGTTATTCTAGCGAGTAAATAAAAGGGTGATTAGACATGAAGGTACCAAAAAGGCAGGGTAGGGTGATGATCTTAGGATATCTTCCTTACATGTAACCAACTCCCAGATCATAGATTTCTGTTTTCGAATAACCAAAATGGAGTTATTTTCAAAAAGGGCTTAAAACTTTTCAAAGGTTACCAAACAACCTATTTTCTTAAAAACCATCTCTTAAGAAAGTTTTCCAAAACCTTTTTCTAAAACCCTAAGTTTAATCTTCGGATTATACTTAGTTTTAAGTGACCTAACTCACCTCAATCAAGTTAGGTGGCAATTCATATTTTTCTAAAAACAAAAAAGCCCTTAATCCAATTAATTTTAAGTTCAAACTTAATCACACTCGTCCATCTCAGAGGATAAGTTCTAATGACAAAATTTCGTGTTTTCTCCCGAGATGAAAAGACTTGGTTAAAAATCGGGGCGCGAGAGCTACGAAGGAAAAGATGGGTGAGGTTCAGATGATGGAACTCCACGAGAACATGCCCATCATTGATGATGTCGGGTTGTTACCAGAAAACAAAGCTATTGAGGACTTAAAGAAAGTTTATATGGATCGATATGACAATGAAAAGTACTTTGTTCTTAGCACCTCACTGCCCAAATTGGAGGAGAAATCATTGATTAATCTATTGACAGAGTACATTGAAATCTTTGCCTGAATACCATACGACATGCCGGGAATTGACCCAGATGTAGTTTGCCACAGACTTAGTGTGGACCCACAGTGCTGACCTGTGGTCCAGAAGGGAAGAAAGACGGCTACTCAACATGTGGATGCAGTGATCAAAGAAGTTGATAGGGTCCTTGAAGCAGGGGCAATAAGGGAAGTTTACTACGCACGCTGACTTTCCAACACAGTGGTAGTAAAGTAGAAGAACGACAAGTGGAGGGTTAGTATTGATTTCACCAACTTGAATAAAGCATGCCCCAAGCACCATTTCCCTCTTCCAAAGATTGACTAACTCGTAGATGCAACAACTGGATTTAAAAGCATGCCCCAAGTACCATTCCTATCATGGGTACCACCAGATCCTGCTTTATGAAAAGGACCAAGAAAAAACTGCCTTCATTACCCCAAGGGGAATTTTCTGTTACAAAAACATGCCATTTGGTTTGAAGAACGCATGTGCCACCTATTAAAGACTGGTCACCAAAATGTTTAAGCAACACATTAGCAGCACCATCGAACTATACATTGATGACATGGTGGTTAAAAGCAAAATCGGCAAGCTATACTTGGGCAATCTAAAGGAAGTGTTTGGCATCCTAAAAAACAATAAGATGAGGCTGAATGCCTCTAAATGCGTCTTTGGGGTAAGCTCTGGGAAGTTTATTAGATTTTTGGTTACGCACCGGGGGATTGAAGCAGATCCGCATTAGATAAGTACCATCCAAAACATCCAGGCCCCACGAAACATCAAAGAAGTCCAAAAGTTTACTGGAATGGCAGCGGCCTTCAACCAGTTCATTAGCCGATCCTCAGATAATTGTCGGTCATTTTTCCAACTTTTGAAAAAATGAGAACAGTTCAATTGGAGTCCTGATTGTGACTAGGCTCTTGCTTACTTGAACAAATATTTGGCCCAGTCGCCATTACTTTTCAAGCTGCTCAAGCATGAAGAACTCTTCTGCTATTTAGCATATCAGACCACACAATAAGCGCCATCCTACTTCGTTAGCAAGACAGGTAGCAGAGGTTAGTCTACTACGTTAGCAAAACTCTTCTGGGGGCGGAGAGCAAGTATCTGCCACTAGAGAAACTGGCCCTAACGTTAGTAATAACGGCACGCAAGTTGGTGCACTACTTTAGGGCTTATACTATCAATGTCATTACAGACCATCAGCTTAAGCCACTTCTCAGAAAAGCAGACTTTTTGGAAAGACTAGCAAAATGGGCAGTGGAGCTAGGGAAGTTCGACATCAAATTTTAACCCAAATCGATAGTAAAAGGTCAGATACTTGCTGATTTTATTGCTAAATTTTCCTTTGAACTGCTTCAAGAAGCCAATCAGACCCTTGATGCTGATCAAACCAATGGTAACCCCCTTTTAGAATTATGGGAGATTGATGATCATTGGAAGCTCTTCGTTGATGAAGCGTCCAACAATAGGGTACAGGATCGGGTATAGTCTTAATTACACCAAATGACATGACATTGGAGTAGGCTATAAAGTTATAGTTTATCGCATCGAACACCGAGTCAGAATATGTGGCTCTGCTCCCCGGTCTGTGCTGAGCTATAAAGCTCAAGATTTTCAAGATAGTCATCTACTCAAATTCTCAACTGGTGGTTAACCAGATCATGGGTGAATAAGCAGAAAATAATGATAGGATGGTATAGTACCTCACAAAAGTAAGAGAGTTGCTCAACAAATTTAGGATATACAAGCTCCATCAAATCATCTGCGATAACAACACTCATGCCGATGCCTTGGCAACATTAGCGGCGGCCCTAAAGTCAAGATCGAAGAGAACAATTCACTTAGAGATATTACCTAACCCAAGCATATTTCAAGAATAAGTGCAAGCTTTGGCTATTAAGCAATTAAGGCCATCTGGGATGGACCCGACCATCTTCTACCTCGACAGGGATGAGCTGTCAAAAGACAAGAATGAGAACAGAAGAATCAAGCACAAGTCATTAAAGTACTAGTTATCACCTGACAAGGAACTATATAGAAAATCATTCACTGGTCCCTATCTGCATTGTGTCCACTCGAACAAAATGCAGGGCATTTTGTTTAAAATTCATGAAAGTATCTGTGGGAGTCACGTCGGTGGATTTCTAGCCCACCAAGTTGTTTCACAGGGCTATTGGTGGTCCTATATGCAGAAAGACACCGTCCAGTATGTTCTGAAATGCAATAAGGGTCAGAAGTTTTCATCAATAATTCACCATCCTACTGAGGACCTCACAACTATCACCAGCCTCTAGCCTTTTACACAATGGGGGATGGATATAATTGAACCGTTGCCTCGAGCCCCAAGGAATAAGAGATTCCTTACAGTAGTAACTGATTACTTTACTAAATAGGTGAAAGCAGAACCTTTATCGATTATTAGAGAAATTGATGCTAAGAGGATTGCATGAAGGAGCATCATCACAAGGTTAGAGATACCCCGTGCACTGGTTTTAGATGACAGCACCCAGTTCGACGGCAACATGTTCAGAGGGTTCTGCAATGAGCTTCGGATAAAAAACTATTATTCGACGTAGCCTATCCGCAGTGCAATGGGCAAGCCAAAATATCAAACAAGACCATGTTAAACGAGATCAAAAAGAGGCTGGAAAAAGTCAAGGGAAGATGTGTTAAAGAGGTAGTGTCTTATGGTCCTATAGAACCACTTCAAGGAGTTCTACTAGAGAAACCCCTTTCTTAATGGCATCTTGGGTGGAGGCAGTAATACACTTGGAGGTCAAACTTCCAACCATTAGCTTTGCAGCATATGATAGTGGCCTTAACGACCACACTTTGGCAAAGGACCTCGACTTTATTGAAGAAAATAGTGAAGTTGCCATGCTCAAACTTACTGGGTATTATCAGTAGCTTAGCCGAGCCTACAACAAACGAGTCCAGCCAAGAGTCTTCACTCCTGATGACTTAGTACTGAGGAAAGTACTAGGCATAAGTAAGAATTTAGTAAATGGGAAGCTCGGCCCAAACTAGGAAGATCCATACAAAGTTGTGTCCCAAGTTGGCGTGGGGGCATACCGGTTAGAAACCATCAAAGTAAGGCGACAACTACCTTGACCTTGGAACGCCAACAATCTCAGGAAGTTCTACCGGTATGAGTTTTCTTATTCCCAAAGCATGTAATCACCTACGATAATAGTTTGTTTTTTTTCATCAAAAGCTGCACATTATCAATAAAACTGATTGTTATTCGGCAAATCTCTATATCTAATGCCATTCCAGAAAGCAATCATCAAAGAAAAACAAAAATTAAGTGTAAAAACTTGGTCTTGTTCAAGTTGGGCAGGTCAGCCAATGAAGGCCACAAAAATTAAGTGTAAAAACTTAGTCTTGCCCAAGTTGGGTAGGTCGGCCAATAAAGGCCACAAAAATCAAGTGTAAAAACTTGGTCCTGCCCAACTTGGGCAGGTCAGCCAATGAAGGCCACAAAAACCAAGTGTAAAAACTTGGTTCTGACCAAGTTGAGCAGGTTGGCCAATGAAAGCCACAAAAACCAAGTGTAAGAACTTGGTCCTATCCAAGTTGGGTAGGTCGGCTACTAAAAGTCACAATTACCAAAGCTTTATGAACAAACAAAAACCAAGACAAACCTTGATCTTGCTTAAGTTTGGCAGGTCGGCCAAAGGATGGCCAAAACTCATTCAGCTTAGTAGAAAATGGAGTGTTGTTCGGATAAAATAGTTCGGCCAAACAAAATGTCTTGGCATAAAACTGATCAAGTTTAAAGTAAAAGCATGACAGAAAAGACTTGAGCTTAAAAACATACTATAAAAAGGAGTTGGGATAGTAAAAAATCTTCTTCTATTAAATAAACAGAATACAACTGTTTTGCCCGCAAGCGTAATTACAACAAAGAAAGCCAAAATAAAAAGGAAGAAATTACGAAGGCGGATCAGCAACAGGGGTGGTTTCAGCGGAAGGCAGGTCAACGGCAAGGTTGGTGGCATAGGGTAGTTCGACGACAACATTAGTCCAGGAAAAGGGTAGTTCGGCAGCAATATTGGTCTCGGTAGAGGGTAGTTCGGCGGCGATGTTTAACTCAACAAACAAGTTCGATAGAATTCAAATCGACAACAGGGTTCTTCACGGTAGGAGGCAAGTCTGTAAAGGTTGGTTTTAGCTGGCCTGACCTGTGAGATCCCAAATTTTAATTCATCAGTAATTAATTATAGTTTTGCATGGTTAGGTAGGATGTAAAATTTTATGGGTGCTTGGTGCCTTAGGCTTACATGTGATATGTTGGCAAGTATAGTGGACAAATACTACATCTATTAGTGGTATATGTGAACTTACAATGTGTGATGAAATTAGAAACATCTAATATTGGTAAGACTAAAACTTGTAAAAAAAGTTAAAGTGGGTAAATGGTGGAGTGAGGTGTCAAGCATAAGTCTTCCATGCATAGAATTCTTCCATGTGTGGGACTCAAGTGGGATAAACAAAACAAAACAAAACAAAAAAAAAAAAAAAAAAAAAAAAAAAAAAAAAGTGAGAGTGATAGAATAGAAAGAGACGGAAGAGAGATAGAGAGATAGAGATAGAGAGAGAAGGAGAGAGTTATAGAGAGAGAGAGAGAGAGAGAGAGAGAGAGAGAGAGAGTTGCAAAGAGGGAAAAATAGAGAAAAAACAGAGAGGGAGCTGCTGCCATCGCAAGAATAGGCCGATTTCAGGTATGAAAATTCGTATCTTGCTGTAGATCAAGCTATAGGTGGATAGATCTTGAAAAAAATACTTGATTTAGATACGAATTTCATCTGATTTGGTTAAGAATTGAGAGAGAAACCTCTGTCCAAAGTTGGAAGGTTTCTGCTGTGAAAATCTGCAGAAACAGCTACTTTCAGAGGTTGTTTGACCTCTTTAACAATCTGATTTGTGGCTGAAATTTTACACACTTGAACTTTAAGATCTTAGGAAAATTTGGGCTTTGGTTTCAATCAAAAATGTTTTAGATTCGAATTATGGTGATTTTTCAAAGTTAGGCTGCCACTGTAGAAGTTTGATTCCCAGATCTGCCCAGATCTGTAGTCTCTGGTTTGACAGAGAATTCGACCAAGTTAGAGTAGTCCAAAAATTATGAAATTTTTACTGTATCTAGTAGAACGGTTGAAGATAATCTGTACCAAATTTCAGATTATTTCGATGTCTTTTACCTATGCTACGAATTTCTCAAAGGTAGAGCATCTGCTGCTGAATTCAAGTTTCTACAGCACTGCCCTGTTTTAGAAAATACGAAATAAATACTTAGGCATGTTCAAAAAATGTAAAATTTTGTCTGGATACTCTGTGAGATGCCTATGTTGTATTTCTGAAGTTGTAGAATTTTTGGGTATAACCTCACGAAATTATGTTCAGATTAGGATACCTGCGTCAGTATTGACAGTGTAGAGGACTTATTATATTTTGGTATTTTCATCTCCAGCTTAACGTTGGGAGTGTGATTGAGATTAGCATATGATAGTTTTAATGCAGAAGTTCAGTGTTATAACTTGTTTGGAATATATCCATTATATTTATGATTATTGAAGTATACTTTGAGTTGCCTAACCTAATACGGTTGTGGTGTTAGGAGCTAACGGAGAGCAAGATCCTTCAACGTCAACCCAGAAGTGATCTTTGACGTAGTGTGTGTGCAGTGACAGGTGGGATCATATGATAATCTTATTCATATAGAAGTGAATATATATTGCTTGTGTTATTATCTATATTAGTGTTAATTGTGGGATTGTGGAATATTGAATGCATTGGTTGTTTTCTATATGTATAGTGGTGGTGAATGCATATGAGGTGTTGAAGGTGTTTATATATATGAGGTGAAGTTGGTATCATATGAGAAGTTCTGTGGAGACATTGATGATTCTATATATATGGTGGCATTGCATACCATTCATATTGTATGCCTTGCATTGCACTGAAGAGAGTTAACCACGGTGGGTTAACCAAGGCTTAGTCACGGTGGACTAGCCTAGGGGTGCCACGGTGGGCATTCCTTGATAACGCGCCATCGATATATTGGGCCAACGTTATCTAAAATTTGCGCGCACATGTGGGTGATACATGCATTGCATTGAGACATCCATGATATAGATATATATTAATCATTTCTACCTGTATGCATTTGGGTGCTTATTATCATTCTCTATGAGTTTGATTATCTATCGTGAGCACGTTGACAATTAGCTCACACCCACACAGACTATTTTGACAGGTAACTTGGAGATGAAGGTTTGGTTCACTGCAGTCTTGGTCCTTGCCGTGGTGGCAATCATGTCGATGTCAAGATGTCGAGTCACGGGGCTTGGGAGAGCTCTATTGTCTTACTCTCAATTTTCATGGTTGTATTTTATATAAGACGTTGGGTGTTGGTGTTATGTTTTAACTTTGTATAATGGTAAAGAATTTTGTAAAAGGATGTTGATTATTTTCCAGTAGTAATGTATTCCTTTGGAGAGTTTATTATATTTTCCTCATTGTTCATTTATTTTCGAGTATGTGTTAAGGTGTCGTTCGCAGGTACAGTGACCTGTGCGATCACGCCCTGCCTAATATGACATAATTAATGTCTAATTGGGATGGGGGTGTGACATGACCCCAATGAGAGCCTCTTCTTCTTCTTCGTCTTCATCTACCTCTGAATCAGATCCCAAATTAGTTTAAGCCCGGACAGGTATCTTCGTCCAGAGAAGAGAAGACTTATCCAAAGCTTGCTTCCTCAGGGCCGCCTTCTAGCCTTCCCGAAAGAGTTGCTCGCAGATTTGGTTGACTTGTCCTTTGTAATAATCTTTAGCATCCTCATAACCCTTTATGTATTAGGCTTGTGATTTTGCCTTCAACCTCTCCTATTTTGTCGTAGCTTCTACTAGGCTTGCCTTCACCTTATATGCTGACTTCTTAGCTTTGGTAAGTTGAGCCTTCAGAGCTTTAGCCTCTACCGTCACCACCTAGAAGTCTTCTTCCTTTTGTTGAAAGTAGGCTTTGGTTTCTACAATGACAACTTTACTGTTTTCTAGCGTCGTCCTCAAAGTACGAGCATCTCGATCTCAGACATGGAAATAATCCTTTAACTTGCCATACTTCTTTAGCAAGTTCTTGTGCCGAGCATGCAAGCTACAAAAATGCTGCATGGCCTCCAAGCTTTGAATTGCCCCCTGATCAGAACAAAACAACTGAATACATCAGTAAAAAGCCAAGCAAAAAATCAACCAAAAAATAGAAAGGGAAGATGCCCTACCACCATCGAGGCATGAGCTGCCCCCATCAAAATCTTTTCGGTGGCTATACTGCTTAGTTCCTTAATATTTCCAGGTGGCACATGGCCTGGAGAGCCCCAACATCGGCATTGGCACTAAAAAGGATGAAATCCTAATAATTCATGGCACAACCATAAATTTTTGGCTGCACCACGAACTCCTTGGTCCCTTTTTCCTCTTCCTTGCCCTTGTCTTCTTGCTTAGGGCATGTTGTCTTCTCTAAAGCATCTTTAGCCTTAGCGGTCTTCACCAGTCTTTTCTTCTTCTTTGCCTCTTGAGGCACTATGAGCTCCACCAAATCGATCACTGGGGATGCAACAGGGACTGTGACGACAGGAGATGGCATAGATGAAGAAGTAACAATAGCAACAGTAGCAGTGTCGGTAAATGTAGTCGCTCTATCCCCCTTCCTCTTCCTGGTGCCACTCTTCTTGAGGAAGCCGCCAGATTGTGAGGCTATGGATGCTCCATGCCACTTTCAGCAGCAGGAAGTTGTAGCAGGATTGTCGAAAAATCTCCAAGCTGGTGCAGGCCGCCGTCCACCTTCTGGATGACAATCACGTCGTCCGGAACCCTTAAGTAGTCAAGAAGTATTGGTACTGAATTGCCTAACCCAATAGTATGTGAGCAGCCTAACCAATTCCTCTTAACTTGCCCTCGCCCTTATATGCCCAGACTTGGTCAAGAGCGACGATATCGACACCAACTTGCTCAATCTGTTTGGCTTTGACGCCAAAGTCAACTGTAAAAACGGAGACGTAGTGTTAAGATCAGCAGAGATAGGTGCAAGTAGAGACCAAAGAAAAACCTGGTAGAGGAGGTGGGGATCCACCTATTTTCTTCAAAACCCTGGGGCATCTCATCGCTGGGAGAACCTCCTCTGGGTTGTTCTCAAACTCCTATAGCCCTCTTACCCTCATAATGACATCATCAATCCTCTTCCCTGAACTGGAAAGGAACTGGATCAATTCTCTGAGCGCACTCGTAACCAGGAAGTGGTACCTCTTTCGGTCTAACCTAGCCCTACTCAATTCTACACCCGAGTAACAGTAATCAAACTCATAGAGGCCCAAGTTCTGGTTCAGACGCCTATTAAACTCAACTATTCCTATAACTATCCTATATTTGTTAGATTGGAGTTAGACGGGGGTGATTCCATAATGATTTAGGACTGCAGTAAGGAAATGGTGAATCGAGAACCTAAGTCCACCTTTAAAAATGGGAATTAGGGGAAGGGAAGTTCTTTCTTCATTTTCAAATCAGCCATCGTCCTTGGGCCTTATTAACCTAATATCTACCCTTTTGGGAAAGTTGTATCTATGCTTAAAAGCTGCAATGGCGACGAGACTATCAAGCATGTTCCTAAGCTTGTTCGCCATGGACGGTAGTTTAGAGATCCTAGGGTCTTCAACTTGGAGGTAAAGAAAGAAGAATGGACAAGAGGAACTTACATAAAGTTTCTTCATAGGATGAGTAAAGTCAGAATACCCAAAGTACCACCGATCTGGCATTTCGTCTAAAAAGGAAGACCCCTTATCTACAAAAAAGCATGAATCGATGACAAAAAACATCGGGTTTCCCCAACGGTCACATCTCATTAACTGGCATTTGATGGCTGCACTAGGCGTGCACCACGAGTCGAGTATCTACAGCTGTATAACACTAGCCCCAGCCCCCTTCCAAAGGGCACTAAGGCTGGGGGCAATTGTGGGTCAAAACAATGATGCCCAATACAATAAGATCGGGCCCATCTCAGAGCATACTCTCAACCTTGGCCATGAGAGGCCCAAACTCACCATTACCCAGATGAAGGCCCCAACAATGGTAAAGTTAGCCCAGATCCAACAAGAATCGAAATCAGTTGAGCATACGTAAGTCCATTCCTAAAAGGATTAGGATACTAAACAAATATCCAAAAGTGATTAACTCTTAGGAAGAGATAGAGTACAATTCCCTACGGGAATATGGCATTACAAACACCATAAAAATTTCATACCACTAAGGGGTAATGTACGTTCATTTGAGTTCTAGCTTTTTATATTTTATTTAATCCATTGTGATTAAGCTTGCTAACTGAATGATCGGAGTGCCTTCGGCTCAAAGATGGTCGAGTCATTCTCATTGTCTGCTTCTCTTGTAGATTGTTGTGCTCGTCGATTTGGTTTGAGAGTTCAACCAAACCTTCCTAAAAATTCTACCTACAGCAATCAAGTAGGAGAGTAGTTGAAAAAGTATCATGTAACTTACACATATTTACAAAAGTTCATTTTATACTTTAATTACATTCTCTTTTTGTGATAATTTTCTAATGACTAAAATACGCTTTAGTTTGCCCTTATATTTACACATCATTTGAAGGAAGATTTCAATCATTAAGCAATTATTTTAATAAAAGAAGATCAATTTAGGTACGACACTATATTTTTGTTAACATGTACAAGTTAAATAACAATTTTTTTTTTATCTATTTTCTTAACGAATTGCTAAATAAAAGGGTTGATTGATACAAATTGATAGTTTAAGGAGTAAACTTGTTACGTTTTAGAGTTTAGGAACATAGTGATACTAAGTCATAGTTCAGGACGTACGCTTGTAATTAAACCCTTACTATAACCACGCCAAAGTCAACCATTGGTCTCATTAGATGCAATCTCAACTCAATTCAAGTAATTAATTTTTTTTTACAACGAGAAATCTATTAATAAATAGAAATAGAAATAAAGTTATACATAAAAATAAGATACTGCATTCTTGTCATATATATTTTTTTCAAATTTAAAAATAGTGAGATGATTCAAATACACTGTATTTGTCACCTTTAATTGTGTTAATGAAGATTAGCATTGTTGGTGAAAAATGAAGTCTTCAAAGAACCAAGAGAGAACTAGAGGCAAAAGAGTTGATTTTTTTTTTTTTTGAACTTGTTTGTTCATTATTCATGTTAACGCTAACCCCATTACGATCTATATATTATACGTATAGAATTATATGACACGATCTGTGAAGTCCTTTAAAAAAAAGTTGTTGGGTTGACACATATAAAATGAACAACTGTTATAAAACTAAAAGAATATAAAGCAGATAAAATAACTCAAGACAAAGTATAGAGAATAGTTCTTCAAGAACTGTCAAATATTTATTATATTAGTTCTTCTGGAACAATTAAAGATAGATCTTCTGGATCACCTAAGATTTTATTGATAATACAAAAACAAAAAGAATACAATATTATTTTTGGGAATTTACCTATACTTCACTTCCTTTTCTTTTTTCTCTGCTTCTTCATCTCTATTTTCTTTCTATTCTTGATTGTATCTCAAACTATCTCATGAGCTCCTATATTTAAGTAAGCCGATAGTGCATATGACTAAGATTCATGCTTTAATATATTCAATATATTCAAGCAAACTACATATTATCTACAGTCAAAGATAGCTTGACAATATTATATAAAGATAATGCAGCATGTATTGCATAACTTAAGGGAGGCTATATCAAAGATGACAGAACCAAACATATATCACCAAAATTCTTTTATACACATAAGCTCCAGAAGAGTGGTGATATTTGTGGGCCTAATAAGAGTCAAGCCCAATACCATGAGAGACCAGCCCAGTAAGGTCGACTTATGGGAGCCGACCTATCGTACTAGGCACATGCCGACCAGAGGCAAGTACCTAAAGGGGCTAGCCAATGGATCCTAATTCAAAAGGTACTAGGACTAATGAAGTTCATAATACAAATCATATTCCTAAATAAATTAGTACAAATAAAAGATAAATCCAATACAATAAACTGACTTAAACAATGAAGATTCCTAAGAGGAAAGTGACTCCAATTCCTAGAAGGAACATGGCATTCCAAAGCCTATAAATACTCCCATACACTAAAGGTGTAAAGTATGTTCACTTGAGTTTTAGCTCTCTATATTCTATTTAATTTATTATGATTAAGCTTACTAACTTAATCATCGAAGTGTCATCTACTCAAAGTGGGTCGAGACATTCTCATCGTCTTCTTCTTTTGCAGATAGTTCGTGCTCATCAATTTGGTTTGAGAGTTCAATCAGGCCTTCCTAAAAATCTCACCTACAATTGGCCCTGCCTATGGGAAGGTTTACACAACGATGAGTACCAGCTATCTCGAAGGAGGAGTTGATCCCATCAATAGGGAACTAGATAACAACCATGATATCCATAGTCATGACGGCACACACCAGTCAAGTCGGCATAACGATGATCTGGTTCGAACTCTGAGAGGACATTTTAGTAGATTGGAGATATGATTTCTTGGAGGCAATCGGCTAGATGGATAGGAGGGTCTAGGACGGGCTCCACAGTACGCTCGAAATCTAAACAGCCAAAGGAATCATCGCAGGAATTTGAATCCACCACCATCCAGTGGTTGCGTACCCAGCAATTTATCGCTCTGAACAACTAAGCGGAAGCTTCGACTGCGGAATGAAGAGATTGCCCACCTCAGGTCAACGATTGAAGCGATGAAGGAAGCGATTGCCAGACGAGATGGAAGAATACCTGAGCGATCCCTAGATCGGTGGCATAGAAGGATGACGAATTCAAAAAAAACATGAGCCCCCCGTCTGCATGCGCAACAGGGAGCTATACAGCTAGTACAGGGCACTACATGGACCAACATGAAGATCGACAACCTCGAAGGAACCGAACACCAGCAAAAGACCCGACAAGGGTGGAGCCAGAGCAGCAGGATTGGGACAAGTGGTTGAACAACCAGCTAGATAACCAGGATAAGAACTATAAGGGACAGACAACCCAAGATATAGCCAAAAAAAGCCCTGGACTAGATTGCTTCCACTCCCTTCATAGAAGAGATCGAAATGTGCCGACCTCCCAGGAAGTTCGCCCCACTAAAGTTTACTCCTTATGATGGGAAGTCGGATCACATTACCCATGTTCGGCATTATAAGAAGATGATGGCACTTTGGAGCTATGACGATTCACCTATATGCCGAGTTTTCTTTCAAGCCTGGGAGAGGTAGCTCTACGATGGTTTGACAAGCTGCAGTCCTGATCAGTATCAAACTGGAGACAACTTGCCAAGCTATTTACTAACTGGTTCATAGCAAACAACAAGCAGCCTAAGGAGGTGGACTACTTACTGACTTTATAAAAGAACGATGACGAGAGATTACGTGTGTGTGTGAGGAGATATTGGGAGGCTTATAATGAAATAAAGGACTGCAATGAGCAGTTGGCCATTGCACAGTTCAAAATTGACCTTCCAAGAGAACACCGGTTAAGGTAATCCCTCATAAAGAAACCACTCACTCAGATACAGGACCTGATGTTGAGGATTGAATAGTATGCACGAGTAGAAGAGGATGTAGCACAGTTGACACTAGAGAAGATTGGCAAGAAAATTGAGAAGAAAAATGGGCATGAAAGCAAGAAGCCCATACATGAGGAGAACAACAATAATCGGGGTAAGAAGGTGACAGAAAGGGTCAACACAGTTTTTAAGGACCCAATATACAAGATTCTGCCCTAAATACAAAACATGCTCTTCTTCAAGTTGCCCCCAAAGTTAGGAGGAGACCCTGCCGCTCGAGACCAGAGAAAGTTCTGTTCTTACCATAGGAAAAAGGGGTATCAAATAGAGAGTTTTCAGAATCTTAAGAACCACTTAGAGGAATTGTTAAAGGTAGGACACTTTGACTAATACATTGACCGAGAGAAAATGAAGCAGGAGGTAGAGCAGACAAAGCAGGAAGCCATTCTGCAGAACGAAGTTAGAGCAGAACCTGTCTAGGTAATCAATATCCTCCATAGATCGACAGAATCAGCAACAGTAGACCCACACAAGTACTAGGCGGAGGTCCAGAAAGTAGCACACCTTAGGGAGGTAATGCAATTGGAAGCCCCTAACAAAATGGCAAAGGTCGGTAGCAGTGCTGAGGCCATAACCTTCACTGATGACGACTGGTAGGAGTACAACTGCCACACAATGACGCATTGGTGGTAACGTTACGACTAGGGGATTATGACGTGAAAATGCTGCTGATTGATCAGGGAAGCTCTTCCGAAGTCACGTACTACGACCTTTTCAAAAGTTGCGACTGAAGGATTTTGATCTCCAACCATCTCTGAACCCCCTGATCAGATTCAGCTCAGACCCGGTCTAGCCGATGGGAAAGGTAATGATCTTGGTTACTGCGGGATATATCATTATTCAAACGAAGTTCCTGGTGGCCAATGTGTCTTTCCCCTACAACGCAATCATGGGTTGGGCATGGTTGTATCCCATGAAGGCCATACTTTAGTCTTATCATCAGCTGATCTGTTTTCTAACTCCGAAAGGAGTAGGAGAGATAAGAGGGGACCAAGTAGCGGCTAAGTAGTACTTCTTGATGACATGCTCCACGAAGAAAAAGACAGGTAAGGTATAGATGATGGAACTCCACGAGGACACGCCCACAATTGATGATGTCAGGCTGTTACTAGAGAACAAGGCCATTGAGGACCTGAAGAAGGTTTATATAGATCGACATGATGAAAAAAAATGCTTCATTCTCGACACCTCTGTACCTAAATTTGATGAGAAATCATTGATTAATCTATTTATTTGAAAATATTTACTTGGACACCGTATGACATGCCGAGAATTGACCCAGATGTGGCTTGCCACAGACTTAGCATGGACCCACAGCACTGACTCTCAAACATAATAGTGGTAAAGAAGAAGAACGGCAAGTGGAGGGTTTATGTTGACTTCACTGACTTGAATAAAGCATGCCCCAAGGATCCTTTTCCCCTTCCAACTATTGACCAGCTGGTGGATATAACAGTTGGATTTGAGAGGATGAGGATCACTAGATGCCTATCGGGGGTACCATTAGATCCCACTCCACGAAAAGCACCAAGAAAAACTGTCTTTATCACCCCAAGGGGCATCTTCTATTACAAAGTAATGCCCTTTTGGTCTGAAGAATGCAGGCGCCACATATCAGAAATTGGTTACCAAAATGTTTAAGAAACACATTGGTAGCATTGTCGAAGTGTACATTGATGACATGGTGGTCAAAAGTAAGGTTGGCAGACTACACTTGGGCAATCTAAAGGAAGTATTCAATATCCTCAAAAACTTTAAGATAAGGCTGAATGCCTCTAAATGTGCGTTCGGGGTAAGCTTTGGGAAGTTTCTTAAATTTTTGGTTACACACCGGGGGATCAAAGTTGATCCGCATCAAATAAGTGCAATCCAAAATATCCAGGCCCAAGGAACATCAAAGAAGTCCAGAAATTGATTGGAAATGCAGTAGCTCTCAACTGGTTCATTAGCTGATCTTCAGATAAGTGCCGTCCATTCTTTCAACTTTTGAAAAAACGGGAGTAGTTCAACTAGAGTCCTGATTGTGACCAGGTGTCGCGCTCAGATTTTTCGCACTCGAAGAATACTCACACAAGTGGGAAAAATACTGTACTCTCTCGTTAGAACTCACCATCCTAAAAGAATGAGTGCGACTAGGTTTGAATTGAAAGTAGATTTGAATAAAGGGCTTTTGAAAAAGATTTGGAGTCGCCACCTAACTTGATTAAGGTGAGTTAGGTCACCTAAAAACTAAGAATAATCCGAAGACTACACTTAGGGTTTTTAGAAAAGGTTTTTGAAAATACCACCTCAAGAGAGGGATTTTAAGAAAATAGGTTGTTTGGCAACCTTTGGAAAAACATTTAGCCCTTTTTGAAAAATAACTCCTTTTGGTCTTTGAAATCAGTGATCCTAGGTTCGGAGGTTGGTTACGTGTAGGGAAGACGCAATAAGCCATCACCCTACCCCGCCCTTTCGGTACCTACATGTCAATCTACCCTAGATTCACCTATGAGAGTCTTCGACTAACTATCGTTCAATCCTACCATTTGAAAAACAATGTTTGAAAAGAAACTAACATGATACATGATATACAAGTGCAATAGAAGAGAATTGAAAAATAGATTTGGAAAGAGATTGATTTGAAATTGATTTGATTTGAAAATAGATTTGAAGAGATGGAATTAAAATTGAAAAGTTTAAAAATTTGAAAATAGAAATTTTGAAATTGGAAGTTTGAAAATAGATTGGAGATTTGGGATTTAAAAAATGTGGAGAGCGCACCCATGAGGGTGGAATTGAAAGTTTGAAAAGTGTTGTGACCGCACCTATGAAGGTTGTCTACGTATCCTTTTGGGGGAATCAGGTTAGTCGTAGTTCGGACCAGAGTCCGATTGAAAATAGAAGAATTGATTTGGAAGAAAGAGATTGAATTAGAAATTGAATTTGATCTGAAATTAGAAGAGGAGATTGGAAATTGAAATTGAGAAGATTGGACTTGCTTTGGAAAGACTTGGTTTTAGGAAACCTAGACTTAGGAAAGATTTGACTCGGCTTGGAAGATTTAGGAGATTAGAAAGCATTGGATTTAACAAATGTTCAAATTAGGAAAGTTCCAAATTAGGAAAGCTTTGAATGAGGAAAGTTTCATTTTTGGAAAGTTTCGAATTAAGAAAGTTTTGAATTAGGAAAGTTTTCAAATTAGGAGAGTTTCAACTTAAGAAAGTTTTGAATTTGGAATGTTTCAACTTAGGAAAATTTTGAATTAGGAAAGTTTCAACTTTAGAAAGTTTCAACCTAGGAAAGTGTTGTTTTAGGAAGGTTTTAGAATTAGGAAAGGTTTTGAAATTAGGAAAGTTTTGAAATAGGAAATGTTTGAATTAAGAAAGGTTCGAATTAAGGAAGTTTTGAATTAGGAAATGTTTGAATTAAGAAAGTTTTGAGTTTAGAAAAGTCTTAGATTTGGAAAGATGTTGAAGTTTTGGAAAGTTTAGAATTTAGAAAGTTTGGAAGTTTGAGTTTCCGAAAATCTTGGGATTAGGAAAGATTGAGTTTAGGAAAGATTTGAAAACTTGGATTTGGAAAGTTATGATTTGAAAAGGGGGTAGAATTAGGAAAGGGTTGAATTAGGAAAGATTTGAAAGTTGAGTTTTAAAATTTAGAAAAGATTTTTATGTGCAAGTTTTGGAAACTTAAGATTTAGGAAAGTAGAAGTTTAGGAAGGATTCGAATTAGGAAATATTTGGATTTTGAAATTTAAGGAAAGATTTAAAGTTTAGGTTTAGGAAACTTATGGTTTAGGAAAGAATTGAATTAAGAAAGGTTTGGATTAGGAAGGGATTGGATTTGGTTTCTAAAAGAAAAGATTTGATTTTGTTTCCAAAAACGGAAGACGGGATCTAGTTTCCTAAACAGGAATATTTGATTTGGTTTCTTAAAGGGAAGATAGGATTTGGCAAGGATTTGGAAAAGGAGATTCTAGAAACCCTAGATTTGGAAAATTATAGCTTCGATGTAGAAAATAGGTTTTGGAAACATGTATAGTTTGGATGTAAAAAACAAGAGGTTTTGGAAACCTAGGTTTGGGCAAAGTTTGAAAACCATGTTTTTGGAAAGAAAATTACGGTTTCCTAATTGTGGGTTCTAGGGCTTGACTTAGGCTTTAAGGAAAGAGGATTTTTGAAAAGTGCGTTTTTGGAAACGAAGGTTTTGAAAAGAAATCCTAGAGAGGAGTTTCTAGAGGAAAGATTTTGGAAATAGAGTTTTTGGAAAGATTTTTGGATAGAGTTTTTCTAGGAAGATTTTTGGTAGAAGATTGTTGAAAAGAGTTTTTAGAAAGAGAGCGTTTTGGAAAGGAGTTAAAAAAGGGAGTTTGGAAAAATAGATTTTTGGAGGGAGTTTTTGAAAACAACTTTGAAGAGGAGAGTTTTGGGAAAGTATATTGAAATAGATTTTTTAGGAAAAGATTTGAAAAGAAAGTTTTTGAAAGGTATGAAAACGTCTCACTTCCCTAAAGCGATTCTAGCCATAAGAAGGCTAGAACCACTTTAAGAAAGTGGTTTTGGAAAACAATAAGATTTGAAAATATAGACTAAAAAGGTCACTTTTAATGTAACACTTTCCTAAAGCAACCCTAGCCATGGAAAGGCTAGAATCACCCTAGAATTGTGGTTTTGAAAACAAGTTTTTGAAAAAGAGATTTTGATGCAATTTTGAAAACAAGTTTGAAAACGATTTTGAAAAACAACTTTGAAAATGGTTTTTGGAAGATGCAAGATCATGATATGCACAATGCAATTTTGGGGTCGTGAACATACAAGGTTAAGGCTTCACCACATAATCAAGGGGGCCGGACCCACGTGGTCTCTGGTTAGACTAGAAGAAAGCTCCCGACACGGTGGCTCTCCAATAGCCTAATCCTACACATGGACTGGGAATCTCCTTGTTTCAAGCATGCAAAGAAAGGAGGGGGAAAGAGATGGGGGATTAAAATAGAGAAAACCCAAGTGGGTTAGGAGAGAGAAGAGAGAGGGGGGAGGTGCGGAAATTTAAATAGGGAGCCTACCGTATGTCTTGTTATTTTGCGCGCCTTGCTTTCTTCGGTCTTCGTCTTGATCTTTACCTTCAGTCTTCAAGAGTTGTCTTCAAACTTCAAACTTCAGATTTTAACTCTTCAAGTCTTCGAAGGAGGGTTGAAGGTTAGTGTATGAGCGTATGGTGGGTGTGTATGAGTGTATAGGAGGTTAGGGTTTGTGTATGGTTGCTAGGGTTTGGGAAACCTAGGGAAGCTAGGGTTTTGGAGGTGCTCGAGCTCTGTACATCGAAATATATGATTTCTAGGTTAAGTTTGCAGACCCTTTTCACTTTGGAGGAGGCTCTGTATTTATAAAGGTTGAACAATACTGGCGCCTGTTGCAGTGGTGCCAGGCCAAAGTTTACACTGGCGTCACTAGGAGTGGCGCCAGGCCATTTTTTAGCTTGACGGCACTACTAGTGGCGCCAGCCATTTAGGAAATGTTTAAGGCCGGCAAGCAACGTATCTTTGACTAGATTTGGGCGCCTGTACTAGTGACTACTATGCAATTTTTAGCCTAGCTTCACTAGGAGTGGCTCTGGAAAGCCCGGGAATGATTTGAAGGAGCCAGGAATGACCCGGAAGGCCGGAAAGGAGCAGGAACACTTAAAATAGTGTCCTGGAGGTATTTGACTTGAAAAGTGAGGACAAGATGTGTCAGAAAGGTTGACCGGGCCTTTAGGGGCAAAACGGTCAATTGGACCGGGAAACTGCCGAGACAAACTCGGACTGTCCCAGAAGAAGACTTTGGATCCGAAAACATTATTCAGAATGTTTCCAGAGGTTTCCGGTTTGATTTTCAGAGCTGGCGTGGTCGGAAAAGGAGACCAACCCACCAGGGGCAAAACGGTCATTTCGCACCGGGTTGGCCGGAACTGACTCGGAATGATCCGAAAAGGTAAAAGGAGGTTGAGAAAACTATAAAAAATAGTCTCAGGAGGTTACCGATTTGATACCCAGAGCCGGTGTGGTCGAAAAAGGAGACCGGCCCACCAGGGGCAAAACGGTCATTTTATACTGGGTTGGCCGGAACTGACTCGGAATGATCCGGAAAGATAAAAGAAGGTTGAGAGTACTATAAAAAGCAATCTCAGAGGGTCACTGGTTTAATACCTAGAGCCGGTGTGGTTCCCGGGGCATTCGGATGCCTAAGGGCAAAATGGTCATCTTGACCGGAAAGTCTCGGAAGAGGTCCAAAGGGCAGTTTGGTCATTTTTCACCGAAGTGGGCTAACAGACACTGGTGTTGACATGGGTTTTGAGTGTTTCCGCCACTCTAACGGCGGTCGTCGTGACACAGGGGTTTGTTGGCAATTCCCTATATCGACCTATTTGTGAGTATTTCCGTTACTCTAACGGTTTTCTGAGTAGTTTCGCTACTCGGACCGTCTCGAGGAATAAACTGTCTCGAGAGAGGGATTGAAAAGGGGACTTATCGTCTCCGAAGAGACGTGCTTGAGTTGGAACCGTCTCGAGGAATAAACTGTCTCGAGAGAAGGATTGGAAAGGGGTCTTACCGTCTTCGAAAAGACGTGCCTGGGTTGGAACCGTCTCGAGGAATAAATTGTCTCGAGAGTGGGATTGGAAAGGAGACTTATCGTCTTCGAAAAGACGTGCCTGGATTGGAACCTTCTCGAGGAATAAACTGTCTCGAGAGAGGGATTGGAAACGGGACTTATCGTCTTCGAAGAGACGCGCCTGGGTTAGAACCTTCTCGAGGAATAAACTGTCTCGAGAGTGGGATTGGAAAGGAAAGGACAATGCCCCTAAGGGCATTTTGGTCATTTTGCCTCTATTTGGGCCTGCGAAGCGATGGATAGACGGGATTAGACTTGGAAAGCTGATTTCGATAGGAATATGCCCACAATGACTTGAAAACAAGTCTGGACGGAGTGTAAACTGCCGAGCGGTCAAAATAGGGTGCTTACACGAGGCCTTCGCCGACCTAAATAAGTATCTGGCCCAGCCGCCACTACTTTCTACGCTATTCAAATATGAAGACCTCTAGCTAACAGTATCAGATCACGCAGTAAGTGTCATCCTACTCCGTCAGCAAAACAGGCAACATAGGTCAACTTATTACGTTAGCAAAACTCTTTTGGGAGTGGAGAGCAGGTATTTGTCACTGGAGAAACTGGCCTTAACGCTAGTAATGGCGTCATGTAAGTTGGTGCACTATTTCAGGGCCCATACCATCACTGTCCTCATGGAGCATCAGCTTAAGCCACTCTTCAGGAGAGCAGATTTCTCAAGAAGACTAGCACAATGGGCGGTGGAACTGGGAGAGTTCAATATTAAATTCCTACTCAAGTTAACAGTAAAAGGTTAGGTACTAGCTAATTTTATTGCTGAATTTTCTATTGAACTGCCGTAAGAAACCAATTAGACACTTGATGCCGAATAACCAAATTGCGAGCCTCCCTTGGAATTATGGGAGAATGCTGATCATTGGAAACTTTTTGTCGATGGAGCATCCAACGACAGGGGGGTTGGATCGGACATAATCCTAATCATGCCAGATAGTATAGCATTGGAGCAGGCTATAAAGTTGGAGTTTACTACATCAAATAATGAGTCAGAATATGAGACTCTGCTCACCGGCCTATATTGAGCTATAGAGCTCAAGATTGCCGAGATAGTCATCTATTCAGATTCCCAGTTGATGGTTAACCAAATCATGGGTGAGTATGTGGCAAAAAATGATAGGATGGCGCAGTACCTGGCAAAAACAAAAGAGTTGCTCGACAAATTCAGTAAGTACAAACTCCATTAGATCAGTCGCGACAGTAGCGCTCGTGCTGATACCTTGGTAACACTGGCAGCGGCCCTAAAGTCAGGATCAAAGAGAACAATTCACATGGAGACACTGCCTAACCTAAGCATATTTCAAGAAGAAGTGCAGGCCTTGGCTATTGAGCAATTAAGGCCATCCTAGATGGACCCGATCATCTCCTACCTCAATAAGGACGAGCTGTTGAAAGATAAGAACGAGGCTAGAAGAATCAAGCACAAGTTATTAAAGTATTGGTAAGGAACTATATAGAAGATCATTTACTGGCCCCTATCTGCATTGTGTCCACCCAGACAAGGTGCAAGGCATCCTGTTTGAAATTTATGAAGGTATCTATGGGAGTCACACCGGCAGAAGATCTTTCATACACAAGCTATTTCTCAGGGCTATTGGTGGCCCTATATGCAGAAGGACGCCACCCAGTATGTTCTGAAATGTGAAAAGTGCCAGAGTTTTCGTTAACAATTCCCCAGCCTGCTGAGGACCTCACAACCATTACCAGCCTCTAAACCTTTGCACATTGGGGGTTGGACATAGTCAGACCGCTGCCCTAAGCTCCAGGGAATAAGAGATTCTTAATAGTGGTAACTGATCACTTCACTAAGTGGGTAGAAGCAGAGTCCTTATTTACTATCAGAGAAATTGACGCTAAGAGGTTTGCATGGACAAGCATTATTAAAAGATTCAGCATACCCCGTGCACTGGTTTCAGACAACGGCACCTAGTTTCACTGCAACATGTTCAGAGAATTCTGTAATGGGCTTAGGGTTAGAAATTATTATTCGACGTCGGCCTATCCATAGTGCAACGGGCAAGTCGAGATATCTAACAAGACCATGTTAAATGGAATAAAAAAGATGCTGAAAAAAGCTAAGGGAAGATGGGTAGAAGAGCTGCCCAGTGTCTTATGATCTTACAGAACCACTCCAACAAGATCTACTGGAGAAACCCCTTTTTCAATGGCATATAAGGTGAAGGCATTAATACCTTTGGAAGTCGAACTTCCAACCATTAGATCGATAACATTCGACATTGACCTTAACGATCAGACTTTGGCAAAGGACCTCAGCCTTATTGAAGAAAAGAGAGAGGTTGCCCTACCCAAACTTACTAGATGTCATCAGCAACTTAGTTGAGCTTACAATAAGCGAGTCCAACCAAAAGCTTTTGCTTCCCGTGACTTAGTGCTAAAGAAAGTATTGGGGGCAACCAAGAATCCAACAGAGGGGAAGCTCGGCCCAAATTGGGAAGGTCCTTATAGAGTTGCGTCCAAGGTTGGCGTGGGGGCATACTGACTGGAAACTGTCAAAGAAAGGCGACAACCACCCCGACCTTGGAACACTAAAAATCTCAGAAAATTCTATTAGTAGGAGTGTTTTCTAAATGATGTAATGATCTACAACATTCTATAATAATACATTATTATTTTTTCAAAAGTTGTAAGTGATTCAGTGAATCTACAAACAATTATAAAAAGGGAATAACCATAAAAAACCATGCGTAAAAACTTTATCCTGTCTAACTTGTTGGCAGGTCGACCAATGAAGGCCATAAAAACCAAGTGTAAAAACTTGGTCTTGTCCAACTTATTGGCAGGTCGACCAACGAAGGCCATAAAAAATCAACTGTAAAAACTTGGTCCTATCCAACTTGTTGGCAGGTCAGCCAATGAAGGCCATAAAAAACTAAGTGTAAATACTTGGTCCTGTCCAATGCGTTTGTAGGTCGGCCAATAAATGCCATAAAAAACCAAAGTTTTTACACTTAGTCCTGTTAAAATTGTTAGTAGGACTGCCAATGAAGGCAATAAAAAATCAAGTATAAAAACTTAGTCATGTCTAACTTGTTGGCTGGTCCATTAGAGAAGGCCATAAAAAACCAAGTTTAAAAACTTGTTCCTATCCCAAAAATTGGATAGATCAGCCAATGAAGGCCTTGGTCAACAAAGGCAAGACAGAACAAGAATCCAAAGTTGAAACCAAGTGTAAAAACTTAGTGATGTCCAACTTGTTGGTAGGTCGGCTAACGAAGGCTATAAAAAATCAAGTTTAAAAACCTGATCCTGTCCCAAAAATTGGATAGGTCAACCAATGAAGGCCTTGGTCAACAAAGGCAAGACAGAACAAGAATCCAAAGTCAAAATTGTGTGGTTTAACTTAGAAACATCCATACAAGAGACAACTTAGAAAACAAAATCCATATTCATTTAAAATAGCCAATTCATTACAAGACTTAGCAAAAAAAGATACAATTACTTCAAACAGAAAAAGCAAAAGCTAAGCTATAACATCTTCGGCAGGCTTCTTAGCAGGGTCAACCGAGTCAGAGACGTAGGTTCAGCCTCAACTGTCTTTGCGATTTCGGCATCAGCCGTCTTTAGCACGTCTGCTTCAGCCGTCTTGGGGACACTACCTTCAGTTATCTCAGATACACCTATAGCAGGAACCACCAGAGTGTCTATGCCCGTAGCTGTCTTGGAGGTATCCTTGGCGTTGCCCCCCAAAGTTATGTCCAAGTAGTTTGGAACATTCCGCCAAAGGTTGGAAGAGCTCTTGAATTTCATCTCCTTCAAAGCCCCATGTGTCAGGCCCCGATTTTTCGCACTCAAAAAGGATAAGTGAGAAAAATACAATGCTCTCTCGTTAGAATTCATCCTCCTAGAAGGACAAGTGTGACTAGGTTTGAATTGAAAATTAATTTGATTAAGGGCTTTTGGAAAAAGGTTTGAAGTCGACACCTAACTTGATTAAGGTTAGTTAGGTCACCTAAGATTAAGGTTAGTTAGGTCACCTAAGATTAAGCACAATTCAAAAATTACACTTAAGGTTTTTGAAAACTTCTCCAAGAGATGGTCTTTTATGAAAATAGGTTATTTGACAACCTTTGAAAAATTTTAAGCCATTTTTGAAAATAAATCTATTTTGGTCTTTGAAAACAGTGATCTAGGTTCAGAGGTTGGTTACATTTAGAGAAGATGCAATAAGCCATCACCCTACCCCGCCCTTTCGGTATCTACATGTCTATTCACCCTAGGTTCACTCATTTAGAATATTTGATTAACAATTGTCCAATTATATCCACTTTTGAAAATAATTTTAAAAAAAGAGGTTTAATATGATGCATGATATGCGAGTGTAAGAGAAAGATTTTATTTTAAAAATAAATTTGAAAAGAGAGATTTGACTTTAGAAAGAAGGTTTTAGAAATTGGAATTGGAGGTTTGAAAATTGACTTTAAAATTAGAAACTTGAAATAGATTATGGAATTAAAAATTTAAAAAAGGTTATGGAATTAGAAATTTGAAAAAGGTTGTGACCACGCTTATGAGGGTTGCCTATATATCCCTTTTTGGGAATCAGGTTAGTTGTGGTTTGGACAAGAGTCTGATTGAAAATAGACACATTTAGGTTTCTAAAAAGTTTGATTTAAACTTGGATTTAGAAGATTTGAAATTGAAATTTGATTTGAAATTGAACCTAGACTTAGAATTAGACTTGAAAAAGGGTTTAAACTTTGAAAGAGAATTTGGACTAGATTTGGAAAGATTGAGATTTTGAAAATATCTTGACTTAGATTAAAGTTGGAGAACCATCTTGGTTTTGGAAGGAGTTTTAAAAAGGAGTTGGAGCTTCCTAAATTAGGATTAAGGTTAAACTAGGGTTTAGATATCCTAGGGTTTAGGTAACCTAAGATTCGAACATATAATTGACTTATGAAAGTTTGATTTAGACTTGAGAGGTTTGATTTAGGAAAATTTGAATTTAGAAAATTTAGAATTAGGAAAGATGAGATTTAGAAAAGATTAAAAGTGACTAATTTGATTTAGAAACACTTGACTTGAAAAGATTTGACTTGATTTGATTTGGAAGAATTTGGAAAAGTTAGAATTTAGAAAAGATTGGATTTAGGAAATCTTTGAATTAGGAAAGTTTCAAAACAGAAAAGTTCCATTTCAGGAAAGTATCAAATTAGGAAAGTTCCATTTTAGAAAATTTTTCACATAAAAAAAGTTTTGAATTTAGAAAGTTTTGAACTTTGGAAAGATTTAGAACTTAGAAAGATTTAGAATTTGGAAATATTTGAAATTAAAAAAGGTTGGAATTAGGAAATGTTTGAATTAGGAAAGATTTGATTCTTATTTCCTAAAGTAGAAGATTAGATGTTATTTTCAAAAATAGATGATTTAATCTAGTTTCCTAAATTGAAATATTAAATTTGACATGAAATTGGAAAGGTTGAGTGTTGAAAATCTTGGATTTGGAAAGCTATTATTTGGTGTAGAAAAAGAGATCTTGGAGATCTAAGATTTGATGTAGAAAATAGTTTTTGGAAACCTATGGTTCGAAGCAAAATAGGAAGTCATAATTTTAGAAAAGGGAGCTAGGGTTTCCTAACCATGCATTCTCAGGTTTGACTTGGACTCCAAGAAAAAGAGTTTTGGAAAGGAGATATTCGAAAGGAGTTTTTAGGAAAGAGATTTGAAGAGAGTTTTTATAAAGTGAATTTTTGAATAGAGCTTTTGGAAAAGAGTTTGAAAAGAATTTTTAAAGAATAGATTTTGGAAAAGAGTTTTTGGAAAGGAGTTTGAAGATGGACTTTTTGAAAACCTTTTGAATATTTCACTTTCCCTAAAACGATTCTAAACATGAATAGATTAAAACCGTTCTAGGAATGTGATTTTAAAAACAACATAAATTTGAAATATGGATCAATATGATCACATTGAATATCATACTTTCCTAAGACAACCCTAGCTATGGAACGTCTAAACTCATCTTAAGATTGTGGTTTTGATGAAAAACAACTTAAGGTTTATACCCAAAATATGGACCTTAATGGTCACAATGAATATAACACTTTCCTAAAAATGACTCTAACTATGGAATGGTCACTTTAGAATCGTGTTTTTGAAAAACAAGTTTGAAAAAGAAGATTTTTAATGCAAGCTTTAAAAGATGATTTTAATGCAAGTTTTGAAAACAAGTTTTAAATAGATGTATAAATATGATATGCATAATGCAAGTAGAGTCGTGAACATACAAGGTTAGGCTTCACCACAGAAAGCCTCCGATACGGTGATTTTCAACAGTCCTTCCTACACATGAATCGGGGAGTCTCTTGTTTCAAGCATGCAAGAAAGGGAGGTAAAGATGGGGATTAAAATAAAAGAGAACCCAAGTGGGTTAACAGGAAGAAGAAAGAAGGGGAAGTATATAAACATAAAGAGAAAGCTTACCTTGTCTTCTTCTTATTTTGCTTGTTTTATTTGTTTGCTTTACCTGGGCTTCAAAAGCTTCGAACTTGCAGCACTTGAGTCTTCAATGACTTGCTTAAAGACTGGTGTATAAGTGTATGGAGTGTATATAAGCTAGGGTTAGAGTATATGGAGCCTAAGGCTTGAAGAGACTAGAGAGGGCTAGGGTTTGGAGAGATTTCGAGCTCTGTATTTCAAAAAACAGAGTTTTCGGACTAAGTTTGCAGACCCTTTTCATACAGGGTGAGGGTCTGTATTTATTGACACAAAAATAGTCTCGTTCCTGTTATAGTGGTCTAAGCACCCCATTTTTGCCTGCTTGGCAATCTCCGGCCCAACCGGGCTTAGTTTTCAAACATCACAGCACATGCAAGCTCAAGATGAGCGCTACAATCTCCAATCCAGTTAACTGATCGCTTCTCGGGCCCACAAGGGCCCGCTGGAGCCATAAGCACCATCATTTCAGGCAGCTTTCCAGATCGGCCGATCTCGGAAACCAACGCCATCTAGGTAACTTCCCGAGATCGGGCGATCTCGGGACCAAAACCTTATCAAATTCCAAACGGTTCACTTCTGGCGCCTGCTAGCCCGCCAATGTAGAATGTCCGTCATTTGGTAGTTCTCCGAGACTAAGCACTCTCAGAGACCAACACCACCCCTACAAGTAGCTTTCTGGGACTAGGCGTTCCCAGAAACCAACACCATCCTACAGGTAGCTCTCTAAGACCAGGCGTTCTTAGGGACCAACACCGCACAGGTAGTTTTTTGAGACCGGGGGGTCTCGGGAACCAACACCTAGGTCAACACCGGCGCCTGTTAGCCCGACTCGGTAAAAAATGACAAAACCTGCCCCTTGAACCTCCAGACACGTTTTGAGAAAGTTTAAAATCTCTCAAAATGGTAAGTTCACCCTTCCAAAGTGTTGTTGAACTGTTAGGCGTACTCCATGCGCCATTTGGTCTGATTTCGGTCCTGTTCTGGCTAATTTCGGTCAAAATGACCGTTTTGCCCCTGAACGTCCCAGCATTGCACAAACCCCACCGGACAATGAAAGACTCTCCCGAATCCATCCATGAATGACCCGGTATGCTTAACACAACACGCCAAACCGTTCCTGACCATTTTCAACCAAACCTGGTTAAAATAACCATTTTGCCCTTGGCAATCCAAACGCCCTCTGAAACAACACCGGTCCTAGGGTTTCGAACAGAAGGCCTCACCATACATCCTTGGTTAACAGAAGGAGGACCCTACGATACTAAACACTCACAACTCAACAAAAGTTCCCTGGAGTACCTCATAAACGCTCCGCCTAAAGTGTCTCTTCTCCCGATTCCCTGGTTATAACGCACCGTCAAATGACTTAAGAAATGCGTAAATCAAGGAATTTCCAAAAGCTTGTTCATAGATCTTTCCATCGATACGGCTCGATCGCTCCCCGAAGCCCCTCATCATACGGTGTGAAAACTACAACTTCCAGTAACCCCTAGAGCGTCTCGCAGACGCTCCGCCAATGTTGACTTTTTCTCCAATTTTCCAATTGAAATGCATCGTCAAACGATTTGAGAAATCCGTAAATCTGAGAATTTTCGAAAGTATTTCCAAAATACTTTCCATCGGTACGACCTGATCGAAGGGATCGCTTCCCGAAGGCCTCGATCACAAGACACAAAAATAACTACTTTCGAACACCCTCAAAGCGTATCACAGACGCTCAGCAAAGACGTCCTTTTATGCATGCTTCCCAAGATAATATCCCGCACTTCCAAACACCATTCAAACTTTTCGAAAACATGAAAATTCACGAGAAATCCTAGGAGAACATCATGGGCGCAACCGACTCCCCCAAAACCTTTCCAGTTGGCTCAATTATCGAGGCAAAGTTTAAACGAACACTCCCGGTGATGGAGTGTATGCTACATGCGCCCAGATTTTGATCAAATCAACCAAAGTTTGATCAACCGTCAAGATTTAACCAGTATACTGGGTGCCACGAGTCATTCTGGTAATGGAACAGTACCTGCGCATGTGCTATATGTCCCAGGAAAAATTTTGGTCAGGTGCATGTAGTACATGCGTTAAGCCTGTTCCAGTTTGCCTATAAATACCAGCCTCTCCCTTTGCATATTCCATCTCTGAAATTGATGCAAAGCTCTGCTGAAACTGCTCTAAAATCTTGAATCTCCATACACATTCCATCCCTCCAACACTTAGGCTAGATTCCACCTCCCTCAAGCCTATACACTTCACCTACACAGCCTTATACACTATTAAACACTCCCCTCCAGCCCTTCAAGCCTTCTTGAAGTCATTCAAGTTCCAATCAAGACATCCATTGAAGACTACAAGTGTGTTGAAGGCAAAAGGTGGTATCTCTTTTACATTTGTGTCTTCCCCCACTCTTCTATTCTCCCTCCTAGCCTACTTAGGCTATTCTCTATTTTAATCCCCATCTTCAGCCTCCTTTCTTGCATGCTTGAGCCAAGAGGGCTCTTAGATCATGCCTAGAGGAAAGCAAGTGAGAGCCACCGTGTAGGGGGATCTCTTACTAGCCTACTTTAAAAGGGTATGGCCTAGGAGCCCCTTATTTATGTGGTGTAGCCTAAAAACTTTGTATGGGTTTATGACCTCTTGCATATTACTATTTTGATCATGTCTTGTGTGCTTGGCTTCATTTTCATGCTTACCAATGCTCACATTACTCTTATCCCATGCCATTTCCAAGCTCTATATTTCTTTCAAAAAATGGTTCCAAGAGTTGGCTACTTGAAGTTTAGGATGATACCCTAGAAAATCATGCCTTGGATAATTCCCTACTAATCCCCTAACTCTTATTTTGGCATCATTACATTTTAACTTGCATAAGAATTGTTTTCTAGCTCTCTAATTTTCAAGGTTTCCATTCTTTTAAGTTTAGTGATTGGAATGGCCCCATGGAACCCTCTCTTGTTAGAATGGTTTCCTTTAAAAATGATTTTCATAATCCTTTTTCAAAAATTGTTTTCAAAAATTCATTCTCTCCATCTTTACATTAAAAATGGTGCTTCAAAAAGTTGTCATCATCATGTTGATTTTTGGACCCCATACTCTTGCCAAGATAATGGTTATAATGGTCATGAGAAAACCTTCTTTGGAATGGTCTCCAATCACCAACAATACCAACGATACTCTTGGCTAGAGTGAAATTTTCATGGAAATGATCTTCAAAAAGATTGTCTACCAAAGTCCATTGCATAACATGTTTCGTTTTTCAAAACTCTTTCCAAAAGTGCATCAAACAACCTTTGAAAATCATCCTCCATTCCAACCCTAGGTTAACTTGACCCTAGTTCATTCACCTTAGGTTAATTTAACCTTAGTTAGTTAACCATAAGTCATCTTAACCTTAGGTTAACCCTACTTTAGTTAATTAACCCTAAGCCATCTTAACATTACGTTAACCAAACCCAAATTAGTTAACCCTTGGTCATCTTAACCATAGGTCAACCTAACCCAAGTTAGTCAACCCTAGGTCACCTTGACCCTAGGTCAACCCAACCTAGGTTACTTCAAGGTTCCAACTCATGGACCCTTTGTAAAGGTTCTTCCTATTTAAAACTATTCTCATGACTCACTTTTCAAAACCTCCTACTTCTTAAGATTTTAAAAGCCAACGCCACAACCTCTTCAAATGTTCCCACATTCCACCTTCAAAGTATTTTCAAAAATACTTTCAAAAAAATTTTCAAAAACTCACAAGCCTAAGGTGTCCCTACCCCTTTTATGGTTAGGGATTCCAAAGGAACGTGATACATCAAGAACAACCCCTAAGGTTGTTCATATTAGGATTCCAAAACCACTTTCAAAAGCTTTTCTAACCCTACCTCTAAGGTTTTCAAAACAAGACATCAAAACTATCTTGAGTTACTTCAAAGCACTTCCAAAGCTAACTTGAGTTGTTCCAAAAATATTTCAAAATCCTATTTCAAGAGTTTCAAAGTTCTATTTCAAAACACTTTAACATCTGATTTCAAATCAAAATTCTCAAGTTATCTTTTTCAAAGACCTCAAAGCGTCTTCAAACATTCCAAAGGCCCTAATGCACCTATTTTCCATCGGGCTCTTGTCCGAACTACGAATGACCTGATTCTCGCCAAATGAGATGCATAGGCAACCTAAAATGGTGCGGTCATAAATTCTATTTCAACTCCAATCCCCTTTGCAAAAATTTCAATCAACTCAAAGTTTCTATTTCAAACTCCTTCAAAAACTTCCGTGTTTCAAATTTTTTCCAAAACTTACATCATGCATCATTCATCCGAAAAGTGATGACTAGACCCTGCTTTCGAAACTCTAAAGCGGATACTAAGTGGACAATAGTAATCGGTTATTCTAGTGAGTGAGTAAAGGGTGATTAGATATGTAGGTACCGAAAGGGCGGGATAGGGTGATGATCTTAGGATATCTTCCCTACACGTAACCAACCCCCGAATTATAGATTTCTGTTTTCGAAACACCAAAATGGAGTTATTTTCAAAAATGACTTAAATCTTTCCAAAGGTTGCCAAACAACCTATTTATTAAAAATCCTCTTTGAGGGGAGTTTTCCAAATCTTTTTAAAAAACCCTAAGTTTGATCTTCGAATTAACACTTAGTTTTAAGTGACCTAACTCACCTTAATCAAGTTAGGTGGCGACTCCTATTTTTCTGAAAAGCTCTTAATCAAATCAATTCAAACCTAGTTGCACTTGTCCTTCTAGGAGGAGAGGTTCTAGTGACAGAGTTTCGCGCTTTTGTCTCCGAGCCGAAAGGACCTTTGACTAAAAAATCGGGGTGCGACAAGTGGCGTCAGGGCAAAACATCTACTGGCACCACTAGGAGTGGCGCTAACCACTTAGGAAAGTTTTTAAGGCGACAAGAAATGTATCTTTCGACCCTTGATACACAAGAAAAAAAATTTGAGCGCTTGTATTAGTGACTACCATGTAATTTTTGACTTGGCTCCACTAAGAGTGACTCCGGAAGGTTTGGGAGTGTTCCGGGAGGCCAGGAATGATTCAAAAGGTCAGAAATAGATAGAAACCCTTGAAATAGTCTCTCGAGGGTAATGGGCTTGAAAAACAATGTCGGGATTGTTGAAGTGGTCGGTCGAGCCATTAAGGGCAAAACGGTCAACTAGATCGAAAAATTACCAGAATGGACTTGGAATGTCTCATGAAAGGACTTGAAAGTTTGAAACATTATCTAGAATGCTCCAAAGGATTACCGATTTGATACCCAAAATCGGTGTAGTTGGAAAAGGCAATCAGCCCATTATGGGCAAAATGGTCATTAAGTACCAGGCTTGCTAGAATAGATTCAAAATGAACCGAAAAGGTGTTGGAAGGTTAGGAATACTATTAGAAGCATCCTCTGGAGGTTACTGATTTGATACCCATAGCCGGTGTGGTTTCTGGAGGCAATTGGATGCCTAAAAGCAAAATGGTCATTTTGACCGGATGGTCTCAAAATTGGTCCAAAACTTATCAGAAGGCATTTGAACATGCCAGATCGTCCTTGGGACGATCGTAAAAAGGTGGACTTGCCGTTTTGAGGACTTAGGTACTTTTTTAAAAAGCGTGCCGAAAAGGACCCAAGAGGCAGTTTGGTTTTTTTTACCGGAGTAGGCTAGCAAGCACTGGTATTGACCCAGGTTTTGAGTATTTCCGTCACTTTGACAGTGTGTGATGAGTTAGTTTCCAAAGGTATCTCGTCATTTGGTAAACGTATCACGGCCACAAGGCGAGTTCGGTCCCCTAACATAGGGGTTTGTTGGTAATTCCTAATATCAACCTATTTACGAGTGTTTCCGCCACTCTGATGATTGCGATGTTTGCAAGTGTTTCTGTCACTCTAACGATACGCGTTCATTCCAAAGACTACCTGATCTCGAAAAGCTGCTAGGTGGACTTATCGTCTGAGTAATCAACTTTCTCAAAAGACATGCCAAATAACAGACATTCTACATTAACGGACAAGCAGGCGCCAAAAGTGAATCGTTCTACCATCTTGAGGACTTGGGTTCTGTCCCGGTCGACGGGTTTGAAAGGACTTATCGTTCTGAGGAGTTTTCTCAAAGAACGTGCAGGACTGGATGGACTTACCACCTGAGGGATTAACTTTCTTGAAAGGTGTGACGGGCTTAATTTGGATTGGAATTGGATTTGAAATTGAATTTGAGATTGAAATAGGGACTTACCATCTTCGAGAAGACATGCCAACTAGAATTGGACCGAGCAATGTCACAAGGGTATTTTGATAATTTTGCCTCTATTGGGCCCGGCGAACCCGCAAAGCGATTGATTGATTGGATTAAGTCTGAAAATTTAATTTGGACTTCAAATGTGTCTCTGTTGGTTTGAATATGAGTCTGGACGGACCGGAGATTGCCAAGTGGGCAAAAATAGGGTGCTTACACCGTGCTAGCCCTCAATGAATATTGATTGCGAGAGATTAACCATCTAATGGGCATAGTCATCAGCAGTAGCCTCTATGCCTTGCTTATACCTCTCCTCAAACTCGGCCTTCTTCTTTGTAAGGTCGATTTTAAGTGCCTCGACTTAGGTCCTCGACTTGAATAAGTCCACTGAGAGTATGGCCTTATCGTCCTCCAAGTTCGAGACTTCATCATCTTTCTTGATCAGATCGGCTGTAACCTGGTTCAACGCAATCTTTACCTTTTTAGCTTCCTTTTCGGCGGTTATTTGGGCTTGTTTTGCCTCGATCCACTCCCTCTTTAGCGTAGCGTGCTCCTCAATAAGTTTATTATGCTCTTCGGACAAAACTCGAAAACGGCACATGGCCTCTAAAACATTAAAAGAGCCCTAGAAGCAAAACAGATGCGACAAGATCAATATGAAATTAACAAAACTCATTACTGAAAAAGAATTAGTGAAGCAACTTACCAGCAGGGTTTCATGGAAGGCTCCAAGAAAGATAGAAAGGTCGTCATTGCTTTTCAGCAAATCAATATCAACCGGCTAGAGGTTACTTTCGACCACTCCTATCGCCACCTCAACCGACCTAATCAAGGAGTTGTTCGACCGCATATGACGATCACCAACGATGGGTCTCACAACCACAAAGTTGGCATCATCAGTTCTCGCACTGCTATTTGGATGAGGATTAGCCGGCATGACTTTGGCTTTCTTTGTCGTAGGCTCAGCCAGTGCGTCCCCCACCGATGGCTTCTTCTTCGACGCCCTCGTCTTCCTCCTCTGATTTTTGTGTTCAGAGGACCCGACCTTTGGCTTCCCCGACTTCTTCGGCTTCTTTGTCACCTTCTATAGCATTATATCCCTTAAGTTCATCATGTTAGGAGTATCAGAAATGGAGGACGATGGGTACACTAGTTTACACTTCTTCCCAATTTTGGCTGTAGTTTCGCAGTCCGGCACGGTGAATGGAGTTGAAGTTAACGTTGATTCAGATGACTTTGACCAATCTGAGGATATGTCTTGGACCGGATAATCTACAAGATGGGTCGCTGCATCAGTAACGGTTGGGGGCAATTTAAATGACACCCAACTTGGGAATCTAACCCCTAAGGTCACTAGGATGGTGCCTTTAACGACTCGAATCATCGAACTCCCCACCGGTGGCAGCACGTCAGAGGGCAGGTTGGCAATGGTTGCTTGATCGTCGAGGAGTACGAGCTCAATTATAATCCCTACTGGGATTTCGACAAACTCATCGGCTGTAAAAGAATATAAAGCAGATAAAATAACTTAAGACAAAGGATAGAGAATAGTTCTTTAGGAACTGTCAAATATTTATCATATTAGTTTTTCTAGAGCAATTAGATCTTCTGGACCACCCTAGACTTTATTGATAATACAAAACAAAAAAAAGATACAATATGATATTTGAGGACTTACGTATACTTCACTTCTTTCTCTTTTCTCTCTGCTCCTTTCTTTCTATTTTCTCTCTATTCTTAATTGTATCTTAAACTATCTCTTAAGCTCCTATATTTATAGGAGTTTGGAGTAAGTCAGCTATTCGGTTCGAGAGCTTTTCGCAAGGCAGTAGCCGCACTTGTGATTGAGGCAGTAGCCGTATTTAAAGACTTGGCGATGAAGTCATCCAATATGCCATCATTACATAATAACAACATATATATTCAATTTCATAATAGATAGACTACTGAAATTAAGTCTTGAAAATTGAATGCTGAATTTCTTAAGCTAATAAGTTGTTTAATATGTACTAAATTTTAAGCACTGAATCAGATATGTTATTTGATATGTATAAATAGCTAAAGTCTTAAATTCACTCATTTTTAACTTTGCCCTTCATATATTGATATTGTAATGCTAAAATTAAATTAATTAAATGAAAAAATATACATAATTAAAATCATAACAATATACTCAAAAAATTAGTAACATGATCAACAATTATATTGATCATTGAAACTTTGTCAAATGTTAAAGTAGCAAAAAATTTGACACTCTATAGTAGTTCAAATTATTTAATGTCTTCTTTTGCTTATCGAACAACATATTGTGCCAATATTACACATAGGAGAATTACTCAAAGTCTCAATTGATTTAAGAATAAAATAATAATAAAAAAAGTAAACAAAGAGTCAAAGAGAAGAATCTTGAAACAAGGACGTGGGATAGCTTTAACCACCACTCACGTCGCAAACCAAACTCCCACACACAAAGAAGAGAATCAGAAAACGAAGAAAACAAAAAGGAGGAGGCAGATTAGAGGATGAGAGGCAAAACAGAAGGGAGGAGAAGAAAAAAAAAAGAGGGGACGGAGTGAGGCAAATCGGGAGGAGATCAGTAAAGAAAAAAAAAACAGATTTAGTTTAAGAACAGAGAAAAATAAAATAAAAGGGAAGAGCAAAGAGTAAATATATACAAAATAATCGAGAAAACCCAAGTACACAGAGAGAGAGAGAGAGAGAGAGAGAAAACCTGGAGATAGCGGAAGGTTTCATTGAGAAGAACTTTGATCTCTGGTTCTCTAGTATTCGTTTTATGAAATAAGAGGCGAGGGCAAAATTAGGTCTGAAAAAAAAATATCAAAGCTGAATGTGTTAAGTAAAAAGTAATAAGTAGGGGGGAGCTACTTAATATTTTGTTATTTACTTTTGCCTAGCACTTAAAATATTCACCTCTCTTATTTTGAGTTATCAAACTAGCTTATTTTATTTTTACTTAATCTATTTAGTTTTAAGTGCTGAATAGAGTTATCAAACAAGGTCTTAGTTGACACGTGTAATACATAAACACAATACCACATACCAGTAATCAATTTATAATTCATTTATCATATGTTTATCAATAATTAGTACTACAATAAAGAAAATAAAATTATAATCAAACTTCATTCACATAAGTGAAACTTTAAAATAAAGCAACGCAATAAAATTATTTACAAATTTCAAAATAGAAGGAAATAAATAAAAAATTAAAAAAATATGGTTAATTATATTTTGCACCATTGCACTTTACACCAAATCTCATTTTAGAACATTCATTTTTAATTGTAACAATTAAACCCTTACACTTCTAATTCGTTGCAATGTCAACCTCATGTTAACTTTTATTTGAAAAATGAAAGAAAAATTCTCAAACGACAAGTACATGGACTTTTTTTAAAGGGCAAAAATGTGAAATTCAACATTTTTTTATCTAAAAATTAGCGTGTATCGCACATGAGTCCAATTAGGGATTTTTTCTGCATGAAGTCTAATTGTATTATATACTTTTTTTTAGTTCGTCGGAAGGGACTAATTG